>JACJUY010000802.1:3261-16709 GCA_014220935.1 Platorchestia sp. MABIK
AGCAAAAGATTACAGTGTAGCAAAAGATTACAGTGTAGCAAAAGATTACAGTGTAGCAAAAGATTACAGTGTAGCAAAAGATTACAGTGTAGCAAAAGATTACAGTGTAGCAAAAGATTACAGTGTAGCAAAATATTACAGTGTAGCAAAAGATTACAGTGTAGCAAAAGATTACTGAGTAGCAAAAGATTACAGTGTAGCAAAACATTACAGTGTAGCAAAAGATTACAGTGTAGCAAACGATTACAGTGTAGCAAACGATTACAGTGTAGCAAAAGATTACAGTATAGCAAAAGATTACAGTGTAGCAAACGATTACAGTGTAGCAATAAATTACAGTGTAGCAAAAGATTACAGTGTAGCAAAAGATTACATTGTAGCAAAAGATTACAGTGTAGCAAAAGATTTCATATAAGGAAAAGGTATCCGAGAAGGAAAAGATGGTGTATTTTTCCATATTGCAATATTTTACCACACTATAATCTTTTGCTACATTGTATTTGTAGCTTTAGAAAAGATTGCAGTTTGAAAAAATTGTAGTGAGGTAAAATATTTCATCTCTGTAAAAATGACTGTTTGGCATACAGTTGCAACTGGTAAAGGGACACAGTTCTGTATAATATTTCCGTTTCATCAGTGTGATAAACCATTGTAATTTGGGAAAGGATTGTAGTTTGGTGGGGAAGTACAGTTTTGCAAAGGAAAGATTAGCTTCAGCATCGGTCGACGCAGTAAAATATGGACCCCTACACTGTCAAATCAAGAAGTTGCAAAAAATGCCAAGAACACTCAATTGAGCGTTCTTTCAGACAAGTGAAAATTCAAAAATAACTCCTTGAACTTTTCTCGCCTACTGAGTAAAAAGGTCAAGAAGAATTTCAGCATTAAAGCAGAAAACAAACTTCATGACGCTGTTACGCAACATAAAGGTACGGAGAATAGGAATATAACTTGGTATTAGAACTTCACTTTATATTACCCTGATTAATTCTGAAGCTGTTTAAATCAAAAACACCTGACTATTACTGTTCCTTATCCTTTTTCCGTAGCTAAAATATATAGTACCTATAGGAGCATCTAAGAGTCTCGCGAACCAGTTATAATTATCTAATCCTATGTTCTACGGTGCGTATTTTCAGAAGTGATTGCTCTATCCCACAAAAATTCCAGTTTGAGGATAACCGATAAACAGTTCAACAATTGTACAGGAATACAGTTATTTTTTCATGAGATGCTTAATAGATAAGAATATTGTTAACAGACTGCTCTAGTTATTCCACCTACGTATTCCTGAACCTTATTATAGCGCATCAGGACTGAAAACAAACGTAGAAGCGTTCATTTGATTCTGGAGAGATGCACAAAGTGAAATAACGTACGGTAAGTGATATGGTATTTCAGCAGCGGCGGCAGCTTTTTCCCTGCATCGCCTGTGTTCAACAGCCCTCTGCTGCTCTGACCAGCTCTGAAGCAGCTCTGACTGCCTCTTCTGCACCTCCTGCAGAGGTATTAATGTTAGAAAGTCATATGAATGCTTTCAAACTTACCTTGAAATCGATGTAAATGAGAAAATGAGGATTTAAAGTAAAACATAACCTACGCATTCAAAATGACGTCCAAACTACTGCTCCCAGAAAGGAGTTTCAGTGAATTTAATTTTTAGAAATATCTGGCCGGGAAATGTCTTCAAAGTAGTGGTCAAGGGCAGAGAGCCATTATAATTCTTGCACTGAAAGTGCATTGATTGCGCATGAATTTAATACTTTCGATACACGTCATGAGAAAGACATTCCACTAAGTGCATAGATTTTGCATTGACGTTCGATACACGTCATAAGAAAGACATTCCACTAAATGCTTGATTTCACATAAGACGTTCAGAGCACATCATGAGACAGATATTCGACTAGGTGGATGAAATTCACATTTGACAATCGATGCGCTTCATAAGACAAACAGTCTACCTCCAGTACCTCTTTTTTCTGCTGGGCTCTCTGCTGCGCGAGCTGGTCAGCGTGGTGCAGCTGGTCATCGAAAGCTTTGTTTTGCCTTCGCTCCAGCGCTTGAATCTTCTTCTTCTCGCTCAGTTGATTCTCAAGTGCTTTATGGTCCACCTAAATGAGAGGGACACTAGATTATAAGTTAGTTCAAGTCTGCTTAGTAAGCATGAATGAGATTTTCAAGAGAGGAAGGAGGCAGGGCCCACTTACCATAAAATTAAGGGAATGAGTTATTTATACACAATGCGTGTCGCAACACCCTATACATAAAACAGAAAGATTGAAAAAAGTTTATAAAAAAATTGAAGGTAGTGGGATGAAATATTTACTGTAAAAAGGGGCGCAGAGAACCGGAAAAAGATGGTGCGTAGCACCAAGCAAAATCTATTCCATTCTTACAAAAGGAAAGCCCACCTAGCTTTCAGCTCGGGACCTTGCGTCTTCCTCCTAGGAACACTTATTCCCGTAGCCACCTACGTGGAATAAATGATCTAACGAAATGTTGCTGTGAGTTCTTATTTCAGAATTTATTTAGATTGAATTCTAAAAAAAATCCACGTTTTTTGGAAAATTTTACTCAACGCTGTGTTACTACGCTGTGTTACTACTGCATAAAAATGCAGTTTTTGAGCAAAACACTCATAAGTTAAAAATGATTCAACGGTCTGAAAATAATTCTAAATAGCAGTTTCGCTAAGAGAAGTATGGCTTACTTGCGTTCTTTAGTTACACAAAAATACCGATATAGAAAACGGGAAAAAGTCTGCGGGTACTGCTACAAATATTTAAGTATAAAACTGCTGCTGCGTTTTCATGGCTCGTTATCTAGTCGCAGATTTCGATCAAATAAAGTCATTTTACACTTACGTATTAACATGAAAGGCCCCATCAGATGAAATTAATCTTACACACACACACACAAAAAAAATGAATGCTGGCTGAAAGCAAATTTAAAATTCGCAATACATGCAATTTGACAAACTAAGAACTCGATGTTTCCTACCCTCTTCGGGACCAGCGGAGACACAATATGGTGGCAGAAACATTGTAACAGCACTTAGATGGCCCAAAAGAATATGTTGTGAAACATATATTATATTTTCAGCCCCGTGTGAAATGATAGAAACAAACTGCAAGCCGAGGGGCGTAGGAACATATCCAAAGTGAAGTTACAAAGCGTGAACTTCACTTCGTACTGTAGAGCTACAAAAATACAAACATACGTGTGACGTTTTTTGCACCTCCGAGTCTTCATGTAAAAAGAGACATGCGGGACTTGGGTCAGGACAAATATAGTAGTCGACAAGAAATTTTAGCAGTCCGTACCCTCGCATCAAGCCTTGTTCTTATATTAAAGCGGGCTACGTGCTGTTTCTGAACACAGATTTACACAGACGACGAAATGTAGGCAATGTTGCCATACCTTCTCGATAAGTGGTCAAGAATAGGGCACTTTCACGAGTTTTCTGAAGCATAATCACTCATTACGTTAAATGTGCATCAAGAATCCCAGGATAATTGTGGCGTTGGATCATTCTGAACAAATCAATCTAAATTTTACAGTGTATTTCATTTTTCATTACGAGCTATGACTATTTGCACTTCTTGAAAGCATCAAAGGAATTGTATTCTAGAATTTCAAATTCAATAACAATCTGAAAGGTATTTCTTTTAAACTATTGACATATAATGTAGCAACCAAATTCTCTTGATTCAACGCGCTAATCTGCTTAGAACCTCGGACTTCAATTAAAGTAGCGCCAGAAGGCTCGTGTTTATCAGAGCAGAACCACTAAACAGAAGAGGCGACCCGAGGGTCTTTAGAAGTTGGTCCAAATGTTGGCATCTCAAAAGTGTCTCGCTAATGCTAATATATGAAATAAGAACCATCACAAGAAGAACCACCCAAATCTTGGCACCTCAAAAGTGGCTCGCTAATGCTAATATATGAAATAAGAACCATCACAAGAAGAACCATCCAAATGTTGGCGCCTCAAAAGTGGCTCGCTAATGCTAATATATGAAATAAGAACCACCACACACCGCAATAGTGGTGTTCCTGGGGTCTTGCAGAAGTATGGCTCGCTCCCGCAGTCTCCTCTTCCGCTCCCGAATCTTGAGAGCCTCTTTCTCACTTAAAAGCCATCCCAAGCCTGCTTGCTCATCGTCGCTCGATCTTCCGAACATGTTTCATTTGCTGATCAAATTTAAGAAGAATTAAACTAAGCTGCTTGTGCACTCTTCTGGAAAGGTCTGTAGAAAACAAAATAATTTGTACCAATGCAAACACCGGCAGATTTTTACTAGGTTAGTTCTAAGCAACGAAAGTAGCAGGCGAGAGTAGTAACCGAGAATCAAAAGATTAAATTAGATGAGTCAATTCAAGCCTCCCTTTTCAAAGCAAAGGTGCTACAAAAAGGGAGCAAAATTGTTAAAGTTGGAGTTAAGGGAACGCGGAAGCCATGCACAAGGTGAGTTCTCCCGAGATCTCCTGCGAATAGGTACAAGTTAGGATGTAACTTAATGGAACGGAACAAGATGAGAAGTGAAAAAGAAAGTAGTAGGTATTGAAAAGCGGGACAACAATGAACCGTAAAGTATGGTCAGTTACAGCATAAAAAACTATTCAATTTAAACTAAAAGGAAGCCCTACCTATCAGCTCGGGACCTCACACCTTCCCGCGTTAGAACTAATTTTTCCCAGAGATAGTCTGCATCGTTTGACATTATTTCATCAACCCGAGAGTGCAATAAATTGATATCTGTATGAAATTGTTCGGCATTCAGCAGTCTCTTGAAGAGGCGTAAGAACTACAGACATCTCTTTCGATTGCTACAGTCACCCTGAGCTAACGGACCAACATTAAATTGGTAACTGATCCTGCAAGCCGTTACCATGGCAACTGTAGGAAGCTTGGTTTCCGGTAGCCGACAGCAACTGTGACGCATACGTGTAAAAATACGTCCAGTTATCTAAAATTTCTAGTTTCTTTGATGCGTTAATTTAATTCAATTTCAAAGCTTTGGTCTCTTATATGCATCAATTTAATTTCTATTCCTCTTGACACTATGATCTGGCGAAGAAACCTGAGGAGTATTTGAAACAATTCGCGCAAGAGGTTTACTTTTAAAGTACTACTCAATGAGATTTTCGAAGGATAGTCGACGAAAATATTTTTTTGTAGTTACTATTCATTTGCTCGCTCATTACCTGTACAGTAAAATTTGAGAATAATAAGTGAAAAAAATATATTGTTCACGTAGCTAATTCAAAATGCACTTTACTGTAAAGAGCTTAAAATACACGATACTTGCATGAAGGTTACATTACACTGAAATCATCCTAAGGCAGAGTATGAAAGAAATGTGCTGATTCTACGTGCATTCCGACGAAGAAAATTATATGAGAAAGCCCTGGTACAGTAATTAAAATCAATACCAATCAAAGCAATGCTATATTTTCAATAAAAATAAAATCCCGTCTAGGTTTGTCAATATCTCCTTAGTATTCCCTATAAATATAAATTGGTGGGATGAAGCAGCGAAAGAATTTACTCTAGTAATTTCCCTTTTGATAATTTTTCACAATAACTAAAATAATATTTTCACACTGCGAGAATTGAGCCTAAATCAAACAATGCAATCACAAGTCCTCACTGAATCCTTGAAACACTCGCCTCATAAAAAGAAGATATAATGTGTATATGAACATTTTATAGCACACGTTTAGGAATAATAAAATTATATCTCCAGTGCTGAAATGCATTAGAGTCAAAAAATGAAATACAACGAAACCAAATAAAGTACACTTGTCTCTGAAACTTAAAAACCGAGATCATGAAAGAGTTTTTCTAAAAATCAACCGATTATAAATAAATAATACTTCCTTCACGTAGACCGACACATCTCAGCCTGAGCGGAGAAGAAGAATGACTGGCAGAGCAGCAGCAACTTAGCTCATCACACGAGGCTGCTATATCGATTACAGAGAACGACTCGCCAGATAGAATTGGTCCGTTTCTTCACAACTCGGGGCTTCTGAGCGCCAAGAAATTAAGAAAAATTTCTCTTAATTAAATTTCTCCTCGCTCACATGAAGACCGAATAGTTTTTTTGTTCATTGCGAGAATGAGAGTGGAAAATTGGTCATTTAATCATAGTGTGCATATGGATATTCTCACTAGACTATAGTAAATAATGAACAAGCCAATTACTTTTGAAAATCCTGGCAAACTCATCGGAAATCGTACTTAGAGCATCAGCTTGTAACTAAACAAATCTTTGATGGTGTTTCGAAGAACAGAGTTATTGAAAGTACTGCCTCTAAAAAGAAAGATTAAACCTAATTGAAAAGACTGGAGCATTTATTCAAGAGATTTTCCTCAATTAATCCCTGGAGGATAATAGCACATGCAAAGAGGAATTTCGACGATTGAAAAAAAAACGACGATCGGATGCTTCTACTTTAGTTCTCGAATGCTGAAAAAAATATTTAAAATTGTTCTATCTTCAAAACGAGTTTTGTTAAAAAAGGGCAATGACGCTAATTCCCCAAAAATGAAGTCTAATCAATTATCTTCAACTTGAACAAAAAAAAAGATGATCGGGTGAGGAGTGCAACACAAAAAGAAAGACAATCAGTTACTGGCTGAATCTTAAAGAAAACTGGATAGCTGCACTCGGAACTTTTGTGAGCAAACTTATCTTGAAACGTTATAGCCAATAATTTTTAGCAATTGGCTCTAAATGACATTGAAAACTTTATTCAAACACAAACGAAATTGAAAAATTAAAACTGTAATTCAATTGAAACACCTCTAATTGTTACTTCCTTCAACCTGAGTTAAAACATAAAGTGAATTACGAAAAAAAATATTTTAGAAATATGTAAACATATTCCACGAAGCATGATGTTATGATCCAACAGGACAGTGTTTAGAATCACCAACCAGCTCAGATTGACACTTCACTTAAAATAAATCAGTCCTTCATATTAAAAATTTTCCACACAGTTTTTCACAAGTTATCAACACAATAAGCTATCTTTCCATTTATGCTGGATGCAGTAGTTATGAAGTCATGTTATCTCAATTCTATTGAGGGAGGTATAGAGTTAAAAAGCCTGATGAAGCACAAACTGCCCACCAGGTCACTCTGATGCTGAAAAATTTATTTTCTGCAGAAACAGTCTGTACTTAGTGAATATACATGCATGAGTTGCTGTAATAAATCATATATTTTAGAGAATGCTCATCGAAAGCAAAATTTTTGAAAAATCTTATTCTTTGAAAAAGTGCGAATTACATTGGTGAAGTATTTGCCAGAAGTGGCAACTAATAATGGCACTGAGGTATTTTATATATTTCATCGATGATAATATCATTGTACACTACTTACAGAGATAACTTGTCAGAAGTAGTTTTAGATGATCAGCCATTTGCTGATTATCGGCGTGAAAGTAAACTTAATTATTCAGCACACGACTAACAAAAACAATACCTTGCAGTACGGTCGCAAGTATAAATCAAATCTAAAATTTTATGCACAAGATTCATCATATAATTATTGGTTGCTTAGGGGTTAATGAGCGTATAAATGAGGAAGATACTAAGCTGAGAAGCATCAATAAACTAACGTTATAACCAATGATTGCTCAAGGAAATTCCGAGGAACTTCCGAAACTAATCGGAGATAGTTTAAACTTCAACACTTGTCGCAGCGTTTTGCTTACTATCATATTAGACAAGAAGCTAGTTCAAAACTTTCTAACCACAACAAAAGTGTTCTAAAGAGAGGAAGGATGAGAGCACCATCAAGTGGGAAGTTAGGGGAACGCGGGACTTTTGTACTAAGTGTGTTTGCAATGAAGACCTCCCACGCATAGAAACAATTACAGTAAGTTAGGAAATAAGTTCATAAAGTTGAAAAAGAAAGTACATAGTAGGTTTTGAAAAAAAGGATTGCAGTTAATCAAAAATGATTAATTATTTTTAGCCGATTTCTTAAAAAGCAATGGGAGTACCTTTTTAGTATTACATAATTTACAGTCTGCTCAAAAAATTTTGCGGAATAGCGTCATGTCAAAAAAATCGTAGTTCATTTTTTGTGAAAACTATGAACGATAACTCATTATTACCTGAACATTAATAGGTTAGTCTCGATAGGCAAAGATGCTTTAAAATGTATCTTAGAGACAGATACATGCATAAAAATGTATCTTAAATACAGATACAAGAGACCTCAACAGAAATGTATCTTCCTGATACAGATACAAGATGCTTTCCAAACAATATATTTTATAGATGCAGATACAAGACACTTCTATTTTTTTTTTAATATCGGCTATATATTATTGCATACCTTTAGTAACCTCATATAAAATACTCGAATGCCGTATGGCGCTGTGGGCAACATATGGGTAAGAATTAAAGAGTTTTATTTTATTCTATTTAATTGATTGTGAAATAGAAAATAGATTAGTTCTTTAGTACAGAATCCTTAAATGTTGTTCCCTTTCAGGAACACTAAATTTTCAAACAAAATGTTAGATAATCTACTTCTTTTTGGAGTATATATCACGTCTGCGAACGAGAATAAGCGATCGACTGGCGCAGAAGAAGGGAGAGGTGTGTTGTGCCTGATGAAAACCTTCTTCACTATGCCGTACTTCTCCAGACTTGCGATCTAGTTGCTTGGATCTTGAAGGTAGTTTAGAGCTTCAACTTCAGCAGCGCATGAATGGCCATTTGTCCGTATTTTAGTGAAATTGAAGAAAGTGTCCTTTTCGCTTTCTTCTTTATCCAGGGAGACTTCAGATGTTGGCTCACTACTATGTAATTCGCCATGTTTGATAGCCTTAATGAATCTCTCTTGTATGCTACTTGTAAGTGTGTTCTCTGCGCTGAAATTTCCAGCCAATGTTGTCAGACGCAGCTTGAAAAAGGGATGAAACACAGACGCAATAATTTCATCGTTTGCTAGAGAATTAAGAGCAAAGCAGTTAGGAAATATATGCTTTGGCCCTTCAGTAAGTTATTGCAACAGATTAGATTATTAGTTAGTTTAAGCCTCCCTATCCGCTACAAAGGCGATCCAAAGAGAGGAAAGAAGAAGGCACCATTTAGTATGGAGTTTAGGGAACGTGGAATCTATGCATAAAGGGCATAGAAACAGTAAGATGAGAAAGAAGTTTATGAAACAAGATCAAAGTTGAAGAAGAAAGTAGTAGGTATTGAAAAAACAGGACAGCAGTGAACCGAAAAAAGATGGTCCGTAACAGAACAAAAACCTATGCTATTTCAACAAAAAGGAAGCCTACCTAACCCTTAGCTCGGGCCCTCACATAGTCCCCCTGGGAGCGCTAATTCCCATAGATACAATAGTTGTATCCCCCTGAGGGGAGTTATTGCAACAATGGTGAGCAATATCTCAGATTACTCTCTTCCTTTAATGTGTTGTAATTTAGCGTACGTGGTTAGCAGTGTCGGAATGAGATCACCGTAAAAGCAGTCCTTTTCCCCATGCAAACGATCAAGTGCTGCTGCAATTGGAGCGAAAACATTACAGTATTCCGAAAGAAAATCATGCTCAGATTCCTTAAATTGAGGCAATTTTAATGATATCATGACATCATTTATTTATCCTCTTGAATCAACAATGACTTTGAGGCTGTCAAACAAGGAATTCTACTTTGTTATACAAGGGTAGCGTAGTTGTCGGCCAAGTATATTAGTTACTTTTTCAGATGATTTTGGTTTTCGGGATACTACCCAAAGAGCAGAGCATTTATCCATTGCTGTGTGGTTCATCTTGGTAAAAGTTTGAGATGTCTTCATCCTTTTTCTACATCAGCAGAGCAAATTAAACTCAGAGTGCGACTAACACAACGGAGATGGTTAGAAAGATGAGTGGCGCTGCCATCAGATCCGCCTGATGAGTCTTCTTCAAGTTCTACAAACGCTAAATTCTCTGGTTTTTGATCATTGGCAAAGTTCAATTCATCTCCTAGTGCCGTATCATTTTCATCATCAAACATGTCACTCTCATTTGGTATTTTTGCCTTGAATACGGACGCTTTAACGAAGTTTGACCAATTGTCGGTTACAGTTGCAACAATTTTTCTGTAATCCAGACCAACTTCTAATTGAATGTCATTTAAGAGCTCTAATATTTCTTCATGTGTGTGAGCCAGAAAACCTCTTGCATGCTAGAACTGCCAATTTTCGATCTGGAACATTACAATGTTTAATATGAAAATTATAATGAAGTACAAGCAAACATGTTAAACCACATTTGAATGTGTTATTATTCTAAATATGATGTGCACGCCAGTGTGCTGTGACACCATGAAGCTCCTGTGTTTAGTTGACCAGATGTCAGCTGTGATGCATACATGCTGTTGGTTGCTAGGAATTAGCTGCACATTCTGTTTCAATTCACTTCTGTTCCTGTTTTCCTTTATTGTGCGGCCAAGGGTTCTGCCCGACATCAGGTTGACAGAAGGGATTAGATTATTAGTTAGTTTAAGCCTCCCTATCCTCAACAAATGAGATCCAAAGAGAGGAAGGAAGAAGGCACCATTTAGTATGGAGTTAAGGGAACGTGGAATCTATGCAGAAAGGGCATCGAAACAGTATAAGATGAGGAAGAAGTTCATGAAACAAGATCAAAGTTGAAGAAGAAAGTAGTAGGTGTTGAAAAAACAGGACAGCTGTGAACCGAAAAGAAGTTGGTCCGTAACAAAACAAAAACATTCGTTATTTTAACAAAAAGAAAGCCTACCTAATCTTTAGCTCGCGCCCTCACATTGTTCCCCTGGGAGCGCTAATTCCCATTCATACAATAGTTGTATCCCCCTGAGGGGGTTGACATAAGGGCAAGAGTCTGTAATTAAATAACTAATACTTAAAATTCAAGGAAAAAGCCTAAAAGGTAAGGCTAAGTATTATACCATATGGGTTAGTTTAAATTAAAATGCTGGATCAGTATGGTAGTTCAGCAAAATTCAAATTTCAAATATCATGAATATATCACGTACGAGATCTCTAGTGCGAACATACTATAATTCAAGTGATGCAATAGTACAGCTGTGCAGTGCAACAGTCCTAAAAAACTGGTACGCGCTGTTCCATAAATTTATTATTATCATAATCAAATCCACTTGGCGAGCACCGCTTCAAATTTAACCTGCGTGAGTGCGACCATACTAGAGCATGTTTGTAATATGAAGCATTCCCTACCCTGTAGATGTTTCTCTGTGTGCTTATGTCGGTTTCATATAAAGTTAACAAATGTATCTTATATTGTATCCTAAAAAGTATCTTCAAGATACAAGATACTCGTGAAAAAGATATCCAAGATACAGTACAAGATATTATGAAAAAAGTATCTGATACTAGGACACTATCTGTATCTTAAGATGGAAGATAGTGCCCACCTCTGTCAGCGACTACAGCCAAAACACAACCACCTTCAAAGTGAACTCCATTGCAGGCTGCCACAGCTTACTGTAGTCAAAAGTTCGGTTAAGCGCAGGACTGGTGCTAGAGTTCTAAGTTTCAATGACCGCAACGTTCGAGATCTACTAAAAATACCGATGGAGAAGTCTAATTATACAATGGGGGGAAGTACTACGCTTTGAAAGTGAAGGTATTGTAGGTCATGCACTTTTTACCTACAATGCACATGCATTGTAGGTAAAATTTTCATTGCGATTTACTGCCATCGTGTTTTTCAAATCAAGGACGTAAACCTAACGGGACAATTAATATAACTACAAAATAATAACGTTGGTTAATGCTTCTACAGAGAATTTGCATGAAAAAGAATAAGATATTTGGTCTACAAAAATCGGTCAACACAGTTAGTCAGGACTTTGAATGAAGAATTTTCAAGATATACAGGGTGGCGCATAAGTAATGCACCCTTATTCATTACCGCAATATACACTGGGTATCTGTAGACAGGATACGACATGTAAATAAACTTTAAGAGTTTCTCTATCGTTTGCAATTAACCCTATCGTTATACCTTTCATCGTTTATTTATTATTAATTTTTTAAAAGGGTGCGTTACTTATGCGCCACCCTGTACAAATCATGACCACTAATAGCTCTTAAAAAACAAAAAATTACAGGAAAACATTTGTAGTCAGACCAATGACCCAAATCAACGATACAACATCATATTGTCAAGTTTCCGGTCACACAAGTTCGTTGATGGTGGACATAGAAAAAAAAGTATGTCCATAGAGCATGGCGTTCTGACCTCTAAGGGCGAGGAGAGATTTGCTGCTGGTCGTGAGAAGAGGAAGAAGATTGCAACCGAGATATAAGGGAAGCAAGGGCAGGTGCTACATGCTAGCCTTACCGAGCGCGCAGCATTTGCTTGCAGTGCAGCGTTGGTCATCCTTGGGACAACATCTTTGGGTCAACACCATTGGTATAACATCCGTGTAACAACACCTTTGGTACAACATCCTAGGCACAACACCTGTGGTACAACATCTTTGTGACAACACCTGTGGTACAACATCCTAGGCACAACACCTGTGGTACAACATCCTAGGCACAACACCTGTGGTACAACATCCTAGGCACAACACCTGTGGTACAACATCCTAGGCACAACACCTGTGGTACAACATCCTAGGCACAACACCTTTGGTATAACATCCTTGTGACAACACCTGTGGTACAACATCCTAGGCACAACACCTTTGGCATAACATCCTTGTGACAACACCTGTGGTACAACATCCTAGGCACAACACCTTTGGTATAACATCCTTGTGACAACACCTGTGGTACAACATCCTAGGCACAACACCTGTGGTGCAACATCCTTGTGACAACACCTGTGGTACAACATCCTTGTGACAACACCTGTGGTACAACATCCTTGTGACAACACCTGTGGTACAACATCTTTGTTACAACACCTGTGGCACAAAATCCTTGTGACAACACCTGTGGTACAACATCCTAGGCACAACACCCGTGATACAATATCCTTGTGACAACACCTGTGGTACAACATCCTTGTGACAACACCTGTGGTACAACATCCTTGTGACAACACCTGTGGCACAACATCCTTGTGACAACACCTGTGGTACAACATCCTTGTGACAACACCTGTGGCACAACATCCTAGGCACAACACCTGTGGTACAACATCCTTGTGACAACACCTGTGGTACAACATCCTTGTTACAACACCTGTGGTACAACATCCCTGTGACAACACCTGTGGTACAACATCCTAGGCACAACACCTGTGATACAACATCCTTGTGACAACACCTGTGGTACAACATCCTTGTGACAACACCTGTGTTACAACATCCTTGTGACAACACCTGTGGCACAACATCCTTGTGACAACACCTGTGGCACAACATCCTTGTGACATCACCTGTGGTATAACATCCTTGTGACAACACCTGTG
>JACJUY010000802.1:24822-38553 GCA_014220935.1 Platorchestia sp. MABIK
ACACTCTCAAGCGCGACACTCTCAAGCGCGACACTCTCAAGCGCGACACTTTCAAGCGTGGCAATTTCAACCACAGTCAATTTCAACTAGACAATTTCAATGAGAGTTAATTTCATGAGTAGCGATTTCAACCAGTAGCTATTTCAACGAATGACAATTTCAGAGTAGTAATTTCGTAATTGATAATTTCAATAACTAGCACTTCCCGAAGATGAGTTATTTTGATCGTAGCAAATTCAAGGAGTGACAGTTTCAAACAGTGCAATTTCAAACGCAGGAATTTCAAAAATGACGATTTCAACGCAGCAAGAAGCAAAGATGCCGCATTCAAAAGTTGCAATTCCAAAAATACGATGGCCGTTACACTCAAGTGTTCGCATTGGAATAAATGTTCATCACGTGAAGCCTTGCACAGTCTTGTACAATTATTATATACACGATCGGGAGGATGTGCTCACACTTTACAGCGAATGACGAAATTATTTAGTATGCAGTTACGGGAACGTGGAATCTACCCACAAGATGTGGTTCCACCAAGGGCTCCTCTGCGCCTAAAAAGAATAAGTTGAGAAAAAGGTTATGAAATGAGATAAAAGTTGAAAAAGCAAATAGTAGGTACTGAAAACCAAGACAAAAGTGAACAGAAAAAAGATCATTACAAAACAAAACACTTGTTCCATTTTAACTAGAAGAAGGCCTACCTGTCAGCTCGGGACCTCAAATTTACCCATGGGCGAGTTAGCTGAAAAACTACGATTCCAGCTTATGATATTTGACACAAAGATGATAGAATATTTGTGTTGTGATTCTAGCTAGAAAATTTTTATTTGAAGCATCAGGTTCAGTTTTAGAGAATGAATCATCAAAAATAAAAAGACCAACCAATTTAATGTCTTCCATGAGATTTCCATTGTGTTAACATAGGAAAAATTACGCACAAACTATATAAATAGATTTTTATTTATTTATAGATTTAAGGAGACACCTGGCGTTTTATTATGTATGATCTATTCATTTGGTGTTCGCTTCTGCCTTCTTTCAGTCACGCTCACAAGATTGCATAATGACCGTATCTGTGATGTAAGTTCCACCAGTGCACAAGTACAAGAATATTTCAATCACGGGTTCAATTGCGATGGGCACATTTGTTTGTCATCCACATCTGAAAAGTTAATTCAAGGAAACTTTTGAACCCCTTCATTTTTGGCGGGCCGTGTACACTGCCTAGTTCTTAGTTTAAACCAAATAATCTATTTTCCCGTAAGACGCCGCACGTCTCCCCAATAGTTATCATCTCTGGCAGCACTCTCCTCTCCTTCGCTCGCGTGCGCGCCTGTTCAATATTCGCCAGATCAGCGTGAGCTCCAGCACCGCAGACGAGAGCGTGTCAATCGTTTGGCCATCCTTCTCCACCCTCCGCACTTCCATAATCGACCGACATCGCCACAAATTCGCCGATTAATGTTTGCCCGTTGATGCTGGTTGTCCTTCTTGTACGGGGAGATTTAACTTTTGGTTGACATTACAACTTAGAGCTCTCGCGCTCAATCAGCTGTAGTTTTATCTTTGTTACAGTTGACGGAGGCTGGCAGTGAATTTTGTTTTCAGCTTCAATTTGAATATATTCCTCATTTACTAGTTTCGAATGCGACGCAAACGAATAACAGGTGAATAACAATTAATGTAACATCGGATCCGATGAGATGGATTAGGGCATTTCAATTCGAGTAATGTGGCACTGAATATTTTTTTAAATTTTAACTTAAAGGCTCCCAACAATTGCGAGAATAATGTAAAGATTTATCGAAATAGAAAATGAAGCAGACAGGCGCACTACTAAAATCCTACGCAGTAGAGATCAGCCGCGCTCCATCTGTTTCCCTGAGCAAGGAAGATCAAAAGACTATCCGCAACAAGAAAACGCATTGACTTCAGCTAACCGCTACAAGTTTGTTTTCCATCTAAAAAGACCTCTGGCGACATCTTAAAAGTGCGATAACATTTTTGATTCTCCGACATTTGATATAATTTGTACTCTGAAGATCTCAAGAAACAGTTCCATGGACTCGACGAACGAAAATCACTTCAATGGACCACTTCGAGCAGCAATCTTCTGTAGAGACAGTTCGTTGTTCTGAGCCCTCGTTGATTTGCAGGTCTCTCGTAGGGAAAATGTGATCAGAAATCCTCTGCACTTGATTTACGCATGAAACTTTTTGACGCCCTTTGCGCATTTTGTTACCCTTGGGAGACCGACGTCGCAAAACTAAAATTGAGACGTTAGACAGAATGGCACTCTACCATCGCCTTCTCTGGAATTAGCTCAGCGATCGCGTGACTGAATATCTCGAAGGGTCGGAAAAAAGTTAAATGTGGCTGACAATATCTCAGACGTTAATTCTTGCGAGAGTTAGCTAACCAACGCGCTGGTCTTCTCAAAATAGAGTGAAATAACATCAGTAAAAATCTAGTCTCCTTAATGCTTGAAATGGAAAACTGGCCCTGAAGCACTCTCTAGAAGACCACTTTTTTATTTACCAAAACGTTGAGATGCACAATCAAATGACATTTTTATCATGGTTTTATTGACGATTGATATTGAATCAATATTGTTCACTTGGTACTACTGGACCTGTAGCACACCTCTAGAATACTACTTGGTCTCTAAGCGCTGTGTTGCATCATCGACGGAATTGGGAAATTCCCATAAAGTTCCGTGCTACGCGAAGTTCACGAAGGAAACTGCAGGCCTCACTGTCTTTCAGGCTACCTCCATGAGGGCAGCATCTTAGGAAATGTAAGACAATAAAACGAAATTTATTCCGTTTAATAGTCATTGAATCATGTAGAAGAAAATCTTGCTGTCATTTTTTCTCACAGGACAAACCGAGGTAAGGAAGATAGAATTTTATATGAATATGCAAATGAGGCATTACGGCAGTCGTCCACATTTGATTTGATTTATTTTTACCCCAATTAGAAAAAAATGTAGGGGTAACTGGAGAAGATTTTCTTTCTAATTTATTCTTCCTTCGCACTTATTCGGTAATACACCGACCAAAAATGGGACAAAATCTCTTCAAACTATTCCTTATATTTCTTGAAAAAAAAAACCTCATGGGTGTTTCTAATTTGACCACAGCGCCAGTTACCTGAACATGGAGAAGCAAATAATTTGAAAGCATCTGTACTAATTCGACACTAAATGCAAACATGACGAGCACACAGTAACGGCAGTCCAAGCGTAGGCGTGCGAAAGACAAAGGAGCTAGTACGTACAAACGTTCAAAATCATGTAAATTATTACTAGATTTGGAGCTTCAAACACGCCTTCAAGTTTTCATAGTTTTCAGTGATATTGAAATGAAGAAAGTAAGCTGTTCTTTACTCATGTGTTTTTGTATATAAATGCGCTTTCTGAGTGTTTCGCACAGTGTTCGATTCATGTAAGTTATTATTGTATGTTTCGTGTGTTTTTACAAACAGTTATGTTTTTACAAACGTGTGTGTGTTTTTACAAACATGTGTATGTTTTTACAAACGAATTTTTTCGAGTGTTTCGGTGCGAGTTCGATTTCTAGCACAATTACGCAGCCTGAGCGCCTGTACTGAAGAAGCAGCAGCAGCAGCAGAAGAAGAAGGGAGAGGGAAAGAGAAGAGGGTGTCCGCGAACAGCGGTCTACCAATCACAATCAGGAATGTGTTCCGGAGACAGAACTGTCTGACTCTGCGACGCAGGACAGCCGACTTAGCGATACAATGCGCCCATAACTAAGAGATGCAGGGACTCTAAATGTGCGATAAATAAAAATACAATGAAATTAGGTACGGTAATGAAAAGTTTATATCCGTAGACAATTTGAGTTTACTTGGCCACCTCCTTCAAAGATACTGAGATGCTATCGAAAGAAGTGCATATATGTAATATGAAAATCTCTTAAACTGGAACTCTTTTCCAACACTTTCAATGCGCAAATAGAATTTGGAATAATACTGAAATAACCGAGAAGTAAGACTAATAAAAGCACTAGAATAAACGAACGACAAACAATATTACGGGATAACCAAGGTTTAAGTTAAAGAAAACTAATTTTTTAGAAACATGCTTAGGGAAAAGCAAAAGCAAAGAATGTATTATCTTGATGAGAGATAAGATAGCGTGGACCGCGCTCTAGGGACACGGATTAACAAAAATCTTCAGTATTCACGGGCGAGGCTTTAAGAAGAATTCTAAAACACAACTCACTCATATTTATAATTAAGAAAACAACGTACGATGGAGCACATATACCTACATCTCAGTCCCCATACATTATGTGCAATAGATAGTTGTGTAGAATAGATTACGACGCCGGTGCTTCACTGGAATAGATGAAGGCGTCAGTGTTCTACTGGAATAGATTACGGCGGCGGTGTTCTACTGGAATAGATTACGGCGGCAGTGTTCTACTGGAATAGATTACGGCTCCGGTGTTCTACTGGAATATATTACGGCTCCGGTGTTCAACTGGAATAGATTACGGCGCTGGTGTTCTACTGTAATAGATTACGGCGCCGGTGTTCTACTGGAATAGATTACGGCGCCGGTGTTCTACTGGAATAGATTACGGCGCCGGTGTTCTACTGGAATAGATTACGGCGCCGGTGTTCTACTGGAATAGATTACGGCGCCGGTGTTCTAATGGAATAGATTACGGCGCCGGTGTTCTAATGGAATAGATTACGGCGCCGGTGTTTTACTGGAATAGATTACGGCGCCGGTGTTTTACTGGAATAGATTACGGCGCCGGTGTTCTACTGGAATAGATTACGGCGCCGGTGTTCTACTTGAATAGATTACAGCGCCGGTGTTCTACTGGAATAGATTATGGCGCCGGTGTTCTACTGGAATAGATTATGGCGCCGGTGTTCTACTGGAATAGATTACGGCGCCGGTTTTCTACTGGAATAGGTTACGACGCCGGTGCTTTACTGGATCAGATTACAGCGCCGAGCGTCCATGAGACGGTGCTTCACTTCGCCGGACCGCCGGCAGCATCGCTGAGGGCCCCGCGACGTCGGCGCTATCGACAATTGAGGGCCAGCGAGGGCCCTCGGCCCCTGTGAAAAATGAGCCATATTTGCCTCTCCACAAAACCAACGGCCGGCCTGATTTGGTCTAATGGCGCTCCCACTCGTCGTTGATGTACGTAAAAACAACACTAAAGACATCGAAATATGGAAATGACGGACTAATTTTTTTCAAACTCAAGAGAAACAAAAGCTGCCAATTTACTGACACGATGATAGGAGACGCTGATGACCCAGCAACGCGAAAACAGAAAAAAACTCCCGTCTTCGAATCAGCCTGCAGTGGCGCCGACCAAAACAATGCAGGCAATCAAAGGAGTGTACCGTTTGCAACAGAGGGTCTTGAACGTTGACCTTTCGGTAATTGGACTTGAGCTTAATGTCCTTAAACGGGTCAATAACCTCATCAGCAGCAGAGCTTAAGCACATGCTTATCACGTGCACAAATCAAGCCAACCAACAACACACTCGCGGGAGCTTGGAAAAAGCGTAAGACTTCTGCCATACGCTCTCCTTTGCCTCCTTGCGGCATTGGCAGATGTCACTTCATACATTCACTTATGAGAACCAAATGTAATGGTTTAGCACCAAAATATACAGAGGGTATCTGAGAGCGCCATTTTATGTTCAATATTTTGGCTAAATTTGGCAACGCATGCCTCAATTGTAAACAGTAAGCATGGCAGCAGTTTGTACTGTGTTCATTGAAGAGATCAGGCTGATATGTAACAGTGCTACTTAATATTGATTTTTTACTGTTTATACACTGTATTGAACGAGTTAATTTTGAGGTATTATTGCCTAACTATCTATTTTTGTTTGTATTGATGCATCATTACAAAATCACTAATCTTACAGGACATTTATTGAAAAACTAGAGAGGCCTGTGGGTTGCGTCAGACCATGCTGCTCAACAGATGCCGTCAGACATATTGAGATCTCAACTTTTATATTGTTGAATGGGCAATAAACGTGCTTTCATTTCATATGGAAGTGCTTATTTAACATGATGAAAGTATTTTTACTCTACTTTATCCAAATAAAGAGCATATGTCACTGAAATCACTTATTCATTTCTCATAATTATGAAAAGACTTCTTGCAAATTTTCGGTTCAATTGTGACTACCGTTGTGTTTGAGGTATCATCATTCGCCTAAAAGTAAACAATGCTTACCAAACGTGAAAATGTGAGTAATTATGTTGCTTTATTTCCCAGGAGATGTCTAGTAAAGGGCTCAGTTTAGAAAAGGCAAGGAATGCCTCATCAGAGGATATACCGTCAGACTGTGAATATAACACTGATGAATTTAACTATGAGGCAGAGGATCACGGTAGCTGATGTGACAGAACACAAGAAAAAATTGCTATGACGATATTTGGTAAGGCAGTGATAATTATAAGAGGAGATGTCAATGCAATGTAGGATCTTAAAGCATCATCTCCAGATATCGTCACATACTGCTGATGACGCACACACAGACTTTCTTTCTGGCAATAGGAAATAGAAAAAGAAGGCAGAGCCAACATGTGACACTACATTCACTCCTCTTCCAAAATTTTATTTTAATTTTTTTTAAATCTTTAGCTTATTTTTTAAAAGATTAAATTAGATGTTAGTTTATGCCTCCCTGACCGCTAAAAAAACCGTTCCGAAGAGAGGAAGGAGGAAGGCACCATTTAGTATGGATATAAGGGAACGCGAAATCTATGCAGATGGGACATAGAAACAGTAATTTGAGAAAGAAGTTTATGAAACAAGATAAAAGTTGAAGAAGAAAGTAGTTGGTGCTGAAAAACAGGACATCAGTGAACCGAAAAAAGGTGTTCTTTAACATAATAAAAAACATTGTAATTCAACAAAAAGAAGGCCTATCTAACTCTCAGCTCGGGCTGTCACATATTTTCCCCCTGGGAGCGCTAATTCCCATAGATACAATAGTTGTATCCCCCTGAGGGGTTATGTTTTCAAATTTATTGATAAAGAAATTAGGGGAAACATTTACTATCAGACTAATTTGAAGGTGTGCAAAAAGGAAAGCCTTCTTCAATTACAATGGATGAAATAGAAGTTTTCATGGGAATAAATATGACGAGTTACTACAGTTTGCTCTTAATTCAGCACTATTGGTCTTCCAGTGATAACTTGGAAGTACTTTCAACAAAGAAAGCAATGAGCTGTGATAGGTTCTTAACCATTCTCACCAACTTACATGTTAACGATAATTCAAAAATGGACCCTAACAACCGAGGTAAACTGTTCTAAGTCAGGCCTCTACTCCAGCATTTGAACAGTCTTCAATTAAAATCGTTCACTAAGCGAGTATGCGTTGATAAATCTTGGTATTGTTCAAGGGGAGAAGTACTCTAAAACAGTATAATCCGTAGAAACTAATCAAGCGTAGTTACAAGTTGTAGTGATAACCCTGGCTACGTGCATAAGATCAGCATATACGTACACTGGAGAGGGATGGGCTAAATTAGAGTTCAATATTCAACTCAAATTCAACGTTATAAGTTGTTAATAATTGTATAAATACCAAACATCACTTAAATTCAAAGTCAAAAGTTGTTAACAATTACATAAATACCCAACATTAACTAGGTTCATTAAATACCATTAATTTTAAAAGATTGTTACAATTTTCAAACGACCAATCGATGGGTCGTTTCGCAGCGAGAAGAACTTGAGCATGACCCGATCGGTGGGTCGTATCGCAAGCAAAGCGACAATTAATTTAAACACTGGAAAGGGAGAATACGCTGAAAACAGCACCAAGAGAAAGCAGTTGGGTCGTGATGCATAGAGACGTTGAAAATGCATTCCTGTCAGATGTCAAATAAAAAAATAATAAATTTTTTCCTTGATAACTACTTCTCGTTGATGCCCCTGATGAAAGTTCCCAAAAGTGAGAATACATTATCTAGTGGAAGTATGAGATGCAACAGGAAAGATTTTCCTCAGATGTGTGCTGAAAAGACTGACCAGAGGAAAATTCTTTGATAATAGAGCAACGCCTTCTGGAATAACTGTTTCAGAAGACGTTTCAGAACTGTTTCAACGCCTTCATGCAGAAATAACTGAATAACTGATCAGTTACAAGAAAAAACAGGCAAGATGTGAAACTTACTGTGAGACTTGTTCTTCCGCATGCAGTCTCTGACTATAACATGCACATGGGTGGTGTTGATAAACACAACATGATGAGGCAGCTGTATGGATCAGATAGAAAATGCAAAAAATAGACATAGGCTATTCTTTCATTTCCTAGATACTGCTATTGTGAACTCTCGCGTAGTTTATGCTGTAAGCTGCAATTGTGAAAATCTCTCATAATATTTGATTATTACAGGGATATTGCTTGGGGACCACTCGTATTTTCAAATAGGGCTGGACGAGGAGTTAAGAGGAGGAGGAGACTTAAATTAGATGTTAGCTTAAGCCTCCCTAAAAACAACAAAGGTGTTGCAAAGAGAGGAAGGAGGAAACCACCATTAAGCATGAAGATCAGGGAATGTGGAATCTATGCACAAGATGCATAGAAAGAGTGAGTTGAGAAAGAAGTTCATGAAACAAGATAAAAGTTGAAGAAGAAAGTCAGAGGTGCTGAAAACAGGACAGCGGTGAACCGAGAAAAGATGGCCCTTGACAAAAAAATATTTTATTTCAACAAAAAGAAGGCCTACCTAACTCTCAGCTAGGAACCTCACATGTTTCCAGAAGGAAACTTAATTATTGGACTCCAGACTCAGTATGACTGTCATTTGTGGGAGTGCACATTCCAGCCTGTGTGAAGCATAAAAATCGTTGTTCAGTTTGTTTTAAAACTGGAATTGTGTCGCGCTCAATGAGTATTTGCATACATTGCAACATGCATCTCTGCTGTAACCCATCCAAGACCTGTTTAGCAGAGCATCAGTCAACGTAGGATATCACAAGTTACAACGAGTCAAAGGATTTGTGAAATAGGAAACAGACATGTGTGATAAAGGAATTTTTAACATTAGAAGTATCTGGAGGTTATGTTATAGGTTTGGTTGTACCGAATATTAATTTAGTTTTTCACGAAGGACCTCTTTATTTTTGTTAAATAAATTCTAACTGCATTCTCTGTGATAAAAGGAATCTTAAAATAGAATATAACTTAATTTATTTTTACGTAATTTTGTCATTAGGCTACTTTCATAGAATTATACTTATTTTTTCTGGTAGATGTTTTTAGTTGATTATTTGTTTAAATTTTGAAACCATATTTGCATTTCAACTTTGACGAAAAATGAAGCTATATCGGATAATATTTTTACGTTATATTGTTTATGAATTCAGTTAAGAGTTAAATTTATGTTTATATAAATATAAATGTGACAAATTAATTTAAAAAAAATTTAATTTATGCTTATTTTTTGAATGAGCATTTTGTCGTAACAGTTTAGTTCTACTTTAAAATAGTTCATAGGTGTCCCATTGATAAGCACTACAGTTGCATCTAATATCAGCTAAACGGGTCTCTAAAAATACTGACGGCATCTACAGTAGCTAGTTAAAAAGGATATTTTTTAGAAAATATTTAAAACTTTCGTCAACATTGATAACTTTCGTCAATAATATCTTTAAATAGTCCGTATAATTCATTCCATGTGGTAAAACAGAAAACATCATCATTCAAATTTCATGAGGCAAAGGGTGAAAGAGCGCTGCATCTCATGAATACTTCCGCCTATCAAATACACTTTGGGCAGCTCGATGGCAATGCTCACGGGTGCATAGCCACCAAAATAGAGCCATGGCGTTCGTTCATATGAAGTTAAAGTGTAAGACCTACACTCGTTTAAGAGAATGACCGGACATGAACCCTTGGTAGAGAACTGTTATGTTCGAATTTTCACGCAACTTGCAAAAATAAAAATCGAAATCATACACGTTGTGCGTCCGTTCCACAATGCGTGGTTCAAAAGAATTCCATTAAAACCAGACACTCGCTTTAAAGCTCGTTCTAGTTGAGATATTCATAAAGGAAACTTTCGAGGTCGACAAACGAGCTGCTAACCGATTTCTCAAACGAGAAAAAAACGTGGAGTGACGTACACCAAAGCTCTTTTTGGGAGCGCGTGACCAGCAGAGCGCTACGAGGCGAATCTGGTCGTCATAATTTGTAGGTCTCGGTGGCAAGACTTCAGGGCTGACTGTAACGCAAGATTTAGACGGCGTCAGGAGTGTCAGCAGCTCGAGAGCAGCCTCTTCATCAGCCGCAATCAGCGCTGACGAGAGCGGCACCCCGCTTGCCAACCCTGCCGCCGCTCACTCCACACACACAATCAAGCGGTCCGGCCACCTCAGATACTGAATTATTCCGTCAAGTATCGACCCTTTATTGTTTGCATTTGCCGATAATTTGAGCCACCCTGCAACAATTTGCTCTGTTTTTTTTTGGGATATTTGAATCAGCGGCAGAGTTACCGCGTTGTTATGGATGATATTTGGGGAAGTGTACACGCTAACAAGAACTTACTCCTCAAATTTTATGCGATGAAATTTGTACAATTTTTAGTTTTAAATTTCATTTACGAGGTATCAATCGGTGCGGTCGACATCGAAACTCTCTTTACAACGAAGGTTTTTCTGAAATTAGGAATTTCATCGTAATTGATTGGTCCTATTCACAAATGAACCCCGTAACCATTTTGTTTGCTTCATTTCTCGTGAAAGGAAAACTAATTCTCTCGCAAACGCAACGGAACGTTCTTAATCGAAGAAAAGAAAAGAAAGAAAAACAGTTTATTTCCAATAGAGGTGGTACAAAAGTACCATCATTGGTTTTTAAAAGCGTCCGTTTTGAAACGTTCACACTAGTTTGAGTTTGTAAGTTTGCAAAATTTGGTCAAGTTATAATGTAATAAATGCCTACCGTTCTACGAGTTCGTTGCTGGCAAATTCCGTACTTCACAACAGGGGCCAAGTGTGTACGATAATACAAGTGTGCGAGTCTACATTGAATCATATCTTCTGAAGTGTCAAGTACAGGAATAAAAACTAAGATTTGTGCTTGTCCTTATCCTGCTGTACGCAGAAAATGATTTAAAACAGAAAATCAAAACCGAGGAAAGAAATTTTCATTCGCCTTTGCTTCTGAAGGCGCCTAAAATTTCACCATCACACCCAATTGGAAATGACACTGACGAAGAAATGGTGCAATGAGATCAGACATGGTGAAAAGAAAGCAGAAATGTAGCAAAGAGCTTAGAAATGACGTAAAGAGAGCAAAAATAATTCAAAGAGAGCAGAAATAATCGAAAGGGAGTAACAATAGTGTAAAGAGTGGAGAAATAGTGCAAAAAGGGTACAGAGCACAAAAATGATGCTAACAGCGTAGCAATGGTGCGAATAATGCAGAAATGGTGCAAATTGTGCAGAAATGGTGCGAATAATGCAGAAATGGTGCAAATTGTGCAGAAATGGTGCAAATTGTGCAGAAATGATGCAAAAAGTGCGGAAATGGAACAAAGAGCACAGAAATAGTGCAAAGAACGCCGAAATGGTGCAAAAAACACAGAAATGGTGCAAAGAACACAGAAATTGTGCAAAGAGCGCAGAAATTGTGCAAAGAGCGCAGAAATGATGCAAAGAGCGCAGAAATGGTGGAATAATCAACTTGCGATCGGGTATAGGCGTGTTGACAAGCAAGGCTCATTCATTGAGAAACCCTTGCGATCGTCGCGCTTGTCAAGGACTTCGCGCTGCCTAATTTTATGGTTCAAGCCTCAACGAAGCGCAGAGCGGTGATGGATGGGCGGCGAGGGCGAAGCGACTGCCGAAGAACTCGAATGCCGCACGAGGGAAAGAATGATGTATGAGAGGCGCTGTGAAGGAAGGGTGAGGTAACAAAGCAAAAAGACGTCATGATTGCCAAGCAGCCAGAGCAAAAACTGCGGTATTTGTAAGGAAACAAGGGAGAGCAATTAAAATGGATTTTAAGGAATGTATTTAAGATGGTTCTGTGAGCTCTTTCAACTTCGGTCGCGTGCGAAATATCGTTTTTGCAAGTGAATGAAGAAACAGATTTTAATTATGAAACTTGAATGGAAATTCATTGAATTTTTTTATATTGATGGATCAAAGTTTTTTCAATTATAACTTGTAAATGCTTATCTTTCGTGAGGAGGGTCGTGGGTTCGAGCCCCACAGTGCAAGATCGGTGTTTCTTCGCATTGAGTAATGCGAGTTAGGCAAAATCCCCACTAGACCTGGGTGTGTGAAGTAGGTATCTTAGCCCTAATAGTACATAACACACCCATTTTGACGGGTCAGTACATTGCTTCGGTCGCAACCTTTCCTGTCTTCACAGCATGAATCAATATCAAAACGACGTAAGATTGGATTAAATTGGAATAGATGAAATTAAGTAAGTTTAAGCCTCCTTAAACTCAACGGCGTTGTTCTTCATTGAAGAAGGAGAATAATACCATTAAGTGTGGATTTAATGGCACGAGGAATTTATGCATAATAAGTTACTTCACACCCTGTGCGTAGAAATAGGAAGATTGAAAAAAATTTACGATGCGAGATAGAAGCTGAAGTAACGAGCAGTAAGAGCTGACAAACGACATTTTTCAACAGAAAAAAGATAGTTCGGAACCGAAAAAATCTATGCAATGTCAACATAACAAAGGCCTACCTCGTCATTAGTTCGGGATCTTTCACCTGGGAGTACAAATTATTGTCGATAAAATAATAGCAACCCCCCAGATAAACAGGGTCCCAACATATAACTAAATTTTCTCGTACGTTTATTTATAACTCATTCTTCGAACATTTGTTCCATGATGAGTTCATCTTCATCGTACGGACAGGAGGAGCGTCGTGGTATTGAGGAGTGCCGAGAGCTCAACAAAACCACTCCATATTCCCGCTAAAACTTATTATCATAGACGGTAATGCTTGAGCCTCACTAATTCATATTAAATAACTTGGAACTATAACCGCAATAACCCAAGAAAAACTTCCAAAATTTTTTTAGATCATGTTCATTATCTTTAGTGTTCTTGATTCGATCTGTAATGCGAACTTTTTGTCTTAAAAATGCTTTAAAAATTTTAAATTTCGAGTCTGAAAAATGTACATTAAATAGATTAGATAAGCTTGTTCAAGATTGATAAGCTTGATAAGCTTATCAATCGGGAGATTAAAGTGTATTCTCTCACACGATCTCATGCGCATTGAAAAAGCAAGTTAGGAGGAAATAAGCTTTTGAAACGAGATTAAAGTTTAAGAAGAAAGTAGTAGGTGCTGAATAACACGACAGCATGCAGTGAACGGAAAAAGATAGTCCTTAACAATACAAAAAAATTTATTCTATTCCAACGTAAACAGGGCCTACCATTAACTCTCAGCTCGGGACCTCACAAATATTGTAGCAGTGACGCATGGACGTTATATGTCAAGGCCATAACACAAGAAAAAATTAGAGGCTACGTTGAAATCAGAAAAGATGTTCAAAACATACGTGTTTGACCTACAAGTTGTGCAGATATCTATGTAGGACTAGCAAAATTGGAGTCACAGTTGGAGAGTGCAGCACAGGCATGATGTAAAATCATGAAATGTGTTGACGCAGCTCATGGCAAGAATGTGTACGTGTAAAAAGAGACGCTGAAATGCACGGCGG
>JACJUY010000802.1:39875-99821 GCA_014220935.1 Platorchestia sp. MABIK
AACACTCCTCTGAAATACATTGCAGAAACACTCCTCTGAAATACATTGCAGAAACACTCCTCTGAAATACATTGCAGAAACACTCCTCTGAAATACATTGCAGAAACACTCCTCTGAAATACATTGCAGAAACGCTCCTCTGAAATACATTGCAGAAACGCTCCTCTGAAATACATTTAGAAACACTCCACTGAAATACATTTAGAAACACTCCACTGAAATACATTTAGAAACACTCCACTGAAATACATTTAGAAACACTCCTCTGAAATACATTTAGAAACGCTCCTCTGAAATACATTTAGAAACACTCCTCTGAAATACATTGCAGAAACACTCCTCTGAAATACATTTAATAAACACTCCTCTGAAATACATTTAAGAAACACTCCTCTGAAATACATTTAAAACCACTCCTCTGAAATACATTTAAGAAACACATTTCTGAAATACATTTAATAACCACTCCTCTGAAATACATTTAATAAACACTCCTCTGAAATACATTTAATAACCACTCCTCTGAAATACATTTAATAAACACTCCTCTGAAATACATTTAATAAACACTCCTCTGAAATACATTTAATAAACACTCGTCTGAAATACATTTAATAAACACTCGTCTGAAATACATTTAATAAACACTCCTCTGAAATACATTTAAGAAACACTCCTCTGAAATACATTTAAGAAACACTCCTCTGAAATACATTTAATAACCACTCCTCTGAAACACATTTAGAAACACTCCTCTGAAATACATTGCAGAAACACTCCTCTGAAAATACATTTAGAAGAGTCCTTTGAAATACATTTAATAAACACTCCTCAGATATACATTTAATAAACACTCCTCTGATATACATTTAATAAACACTCCTCTGATATACATTTAATAAACACTCCTCTGAAATACATTTAGAAACACTCCTCTGAAATGCATTTAATAAACACTTCTCTGCAATACATTCAATAAACACTCCTCTGAAATACATTCAATAAACACTACCCTGAAATACATTTCAGAAACACTCCTCTGAAATACATTTCAGAAACACTCCTCTGAAATACATTTCAGAAACTCTAAATACATTTCGGTAATTCGCACAAATGTTGCGTTGTGGAACAACATGCGTATTGATTTAACAATTGGCTCATAGTTTTCGTGAGTAATGTGAAGTTCTGACAAAAGGACTAAATAGAATTCACAGGGACCTTATTTCGCTTGCTTAAAATTGAATTCTCGTTTCACATGTAGGAATAGGGGGGATATCGACCTGTATATCGATGTAAATTGTTTGAATTACTGATTAGGGATTTTAAATAAATTTTACCCATTCTGGAGAGATGAGATCACATCAAATTTTCGCTTAATTACAAGTACTGACATGTTTTGCGCAGATTCTGTCTTTTTTTTGTATTGCTGAGTGAAATTTTACTTAGATTTTTCCCTTTCTATCTGATGAGACTTTACTGGTTTAGAAAGATTTTAGACTTCTTATAATATTCCTCCATCGGGGTTTTTATTTATCTCTGAGCATACTCCATTATACCGACGAATTATTTCACTAAACATTTCGCGCAATGACCCGTGATATGTTCGCTTCAGCATCCCTTACCACAACAAAGATGTTCAAAGAGAGGAAAGATGGAATCACAATTTAGTTTGGAGTCAAGGGAACTCGGAATTTAAGCGCAAGGTGTATTTCCGTGCAGGATCTCTTGCACATAGAAAGAGTTAGATGAGAAAGAAGCTTACAAAACAAAATAGAAGCTGAAGAATAAAACAATAGTTGCTCGAAAATCGAACAGCAGGTAAACGAAAAACGATGGTTCTTGACATAGCAAAAACGTGACTTTTCAACAAAAAAAGCCTACCTAACTCTCAGCTCGCGGATCACGCGTTAACTATAGAGCAGGAATAACAACAATTAACACTTTGACTGCGCAAGGTAAAACTGAAGTCTAATATTCAACTCAAATTTAAAGTCAAGTGGAGTAGGTAAGCAATGTTAAAAATAGCTAACATTAACTGCAACGTGTCTCCATTTACTTTAGATTGAGTATTTATAAGCCCCCTCAGGGGGATACAACTATTGTATCTATGGGAATTAGCGCTCCCAGGGGGACTATGTGAGGGCCCGAGCTAAGGGTTAGGTAGGCTTCCTTTTTGTTGAAATAACATAAGTTTTTGTTTTGTTACGGACCATCTTTTTTCGGTTCACTGCTGTCCTGTTTTTTCAACACCTACTACTTTCTTCTTCAACTTTGATCTTGTTTCATAAACTTCTTTCTCATCTTACTGTTTCTATGCCCTTTCTGCGTAGATTCCACGTTCCCTAAACTCCATACTAAATGGTGCCTTCCTCCTTCCTCTCTTTGGATCGCCTTTGTAGCGGATAGGGAGGCTTAAACTAACTAATAATCTAATATGAGTATTTATAAAATTTGAGTTTGTGACCATTGGTTGGTCAGAAGCATTGTGAAAACTTCATCGGAGACCACCGATGGCTCACGCCCCAACTGAAGTGTTAAGAAAATTTTCTGGGTGTAAAAGAAGTTGGTCAAGCGGTGCAAGGATGACTTTAATTGAGAGAGGATGATTTTGTAGTCTGTCGGTTTATCTGCGTTTGCATTTAATAGAAGTGAACTTTTTGACGTATTAGTGGAACAAATTGATTATAACTCTCGTGAGCAAAGAAAAAATATATCAGTAAAGCGTTAGCTAAAGAAATTCTCAACGCAAGCAGAATTTACTCTGATTACCTGCTCATAAAGTTAAAATTGGTCAAGACTGCGACGTACAGAATATGAATCTTAAAAACTAGATCGCAGTTCAAAAAATTTAAATAGGAGTGAAGTGGCTCCTGACCAATTCTTAATTAAAAATAATAAAATAACAAATTCCTAATAACGAACAGCAAAACAAAAGTTCTTAAATAACGATCACAACAAAATAAAATTCTTAACATCGAATAGCAAAATACTTAGGATCCACAAAAACACAAGAAACAGGCCAATTCACGAAAGTAGGAAAAAATATATTTTCTAATTGTAGCAGCTTAAATTAGATGTTAATTAAGCCTCCCGAAATGCAACAAAGTCGTTCCAAAGAGAGAAAGGAGGAAAGCACCATTTAGTGTTGAGTTGAGAACATAGAATCTATGCTCAAGGTGCACTTGCACAGAAACAATAGTGTAAGAAAAAGAAAATTATGAAACCAGTTAAAAGTTGAAGAAGAAAGTAGTACTCGTAGGTGCTGAAAAACAGGACTGCAGTAAGCCAAAAAAAAAGATGGTCCACAACAAAACAAAAAACCTTTTCTATTTAAACAAAAGCAAAGTCTACTCAGCCTGATGCTCGGGACCTCACATATTCCTCCTGGGAGCGCTACTTCCCATAGATACAAAAGATGTATCTCCCTATGGGGACTTAACGCCCTCACGCGCTTAAAACCAATCGTTCAATTTTTTTTTTTTTTTGAGTTGTAACAATTGCTTCAAGTTAAAAATTACTACACCATTTTTGGCGGCGGAGTACACTAACTGGTACGTACAGGAACATATCCTTAACATTACACAAAAAACATCTCCAAAATTTGCACATTACACAAATTGCCCTCTGAAATACATTTCAAAAATTCACCTCTGAAATACATTTCAGAAATTCACCTCTGAAATACATTTCAGAAATTCACCTCTGAAATACATTTCAGAAATTCACCTCTGAAATACATTTCAGAAATTCACCTCTGAAATACATTTCAGAAATGCACCTCTGAAATACATTTCAGAAATTCACCTCTGAAATTCATTTCAAAAATTCACCTCTGAAATACATTTCAGAAACACATCTCTACATTACATCTTGACACCGCGTTACTTTTTCATAAAAAATACGATGAAGTTAACTCTCCAACTTGAAAATGCGTTTCTTGCAAAGCAAACGAAAAATTAAATACGACGTCGGAGCAGATTTAATGTTAGCGCACCTGGCATGATCCATGGAATTATTTTTTCACTTCTTCAAACGAGAGTCGGACCCACACGTAGCTATATTTGTGACCATTGTATTAGACTTGAGAAATAATCTACTACTGTATCGCTTGTAGTAAATAAACAATTTAAATTGCTTAACCCTTGGACTGCAGCAGGGAAAACTGAAGTTTAATATTTAATTCAAAGTTAATGTCAATTGTAGTAAGCAATGTTGAAAATAGCAAGCATGGACTGGATTGATCCTTCTTTTATTTTCATTACGTGTTTATGAAAATTGAGTTTGTGACTACTGGTCTATCAGCAGCATAATGAAAACTCCCTCAGTGACTACCGGTGGCTCACGTCGCAGTCAAAGTGTTAAGTTAACGTACCTGACATGAGCCATGGAGTTATTTGCTTGAATTAATCCAATGAGAGTCGAGTCCACACGTAGCTATACTCAAATGTGACCATTGTACTAGATTTGAAAACAATCTACTAAACTGTATCGCTTATGGTATCTAAATTGTTCAAATTGTTCAAATTGTTTAAAAGTAAATGAAGGCTCTGCCGTGGCCGAAGTTGAGAATTGGTCACCTGACCGGCGGCAATTTGGTCTAGTTAGGCGAGCGCGAGAAGCGCGCCTATTTGGACCAATGATTGGAGCAATCAAGCAGGCGCTCGTTAGGCGTTTTTTGGCTGCCCCAGCGCCATCAGAGCGGCAGAGAGGCAATTTTTGTGAACGTTCCTCTCTCATGATTTTCATGATGATTTGATGCTGACCAATCAACAGTCAGAACACCTTGCCAAATCGCCCGACCAATGATTGCTCGAGGATTCTCACGACGGCTCTGTTAGAGTCAGCTCGGAGATAACGCCCGATAAAAGCGGCCTTCTCTACACAAAAGCGAGCACAGCGTTCAAACCCTTCAACTGTCATGCGTGACAAAATTAGTTAAGCAAGACACAACCTTCCGCAAGTTATCCCAAAAGCAAACAGTCTTGAAGTGAACGGTTGAGAATGTTTTAGATACGTAGCTCTAGCCTAGTATGCGTTGGTCAAGAAGCCTCTCCGAATTCTCCTCCCTCGGCTTCACAAAAGGCCGATCCGCTCCGCCTACTGCGCCCGCGAAGCCCAAAAGAAGGACGGGATAGAGATGCGTAACTCCGCCTCTCTGGTTCAGGTCACCGGAGCACGGAGATTCTGAGGAGAACAGTAGTGGTCTGGAGATCGTAGGCGGTGTTGGTGACACCGTGAAGCGACGGAGCTCGAGATACGGCCCGGGCAGAACGTTTATCCCCGTTTTTCTTGGGCACTTAAGTTTGAATCATGAATATTCAAAAGCAGCTCAGCAGTACTCGTTCACCGCCAAGTTAAACTTCAGGAGTTTTGTGGGAATTAAGTTTTCAACGCAACGCGTGAAATGATAGAAAAATAATTCTACATTACTTAAAATACATGGACTTGTAAAGGACTAATCTAAGATCATTTCTTCAAAATTCAACTCGACATGTGAACAAGTCAAAACTTACCGAGTCCGTGGTGTGAAATATTAGAAGGTAATTAAATTCTGTGAATATTATTGAACTCGTGATTAAACTACTCGTTAATTAGGCACGCCTCAAGTACGTTTGGGTAACAAGTGTGCGAGTGTTCATTTCAATGCAAAGGTTAAAACCATGCATCAGGACGAATTTTAGCATTGAATTGGATCAAAACTGAAACAATTATTTTTTTCTGTTATTCTACATTCCTCGTGAAATCATGTGAAATCCACTCGTTTTTAACAAAAAAGACCATCGAACTTCAAGTTCTCTCTTCGTGAAAATGATCACGTCTTCAGAAATGACACCTCGAGACTCGCCTCCCAAGTCCCCGACCACGAGGGTGGGCACGAACAGCAAAAGTTTTGCCATGGAGTACCTCCTCACTATCTCCGGCCAAGAAAAAGTGGAGACCAACCGGTCGAAAGCATTCAGCAGGGGGCTAAACAGCGGTCCTATGGCGCAGTTTGAAAACGACACAAACGCCACCGCTTTAGCATCCAGCCACATGCTCGACATCTCCAGACAACTGTCACAGATCTCCCAGATTTCTCAGAATCTCGCTTTGCCCCATTTGTACAACTCGTGTTTCCTGACTGGGGGAGTAGCTGCGGTGGGGTTACCCCCTTTTTACGGCCAGCCTCCTCTGTCTTCCCCATACCCTTTCCCAGCGGCTCCAGGGATGGGAGGAGTTCCATTTGGGAGTATATCAAGTTCCTTAACGAACGGTTTTACTGGCCCCGTCCACCCTCCGATGACTCCTCCGTTTCTCTCCATGAAAGATTTTAACTCAGCGGCCAGCGCGAGATTATTTGGAAGATCACCTGTCACTACCATGGAAAATAACAGGAATTCTGTTCTTCGATCTTCTCTGGGTCACGAGCCCGTCGGAGAACTGCCTCCATTTTCTGGGACAAGCAACGAAGAAAGCTGCCACACATCCGACTCTGAATACAAGGAGCCGGTTAAATCAAGTAAGAAGTCAGAATATTATATGCCTTTATAACTCTAATGCCATTAAGCTTATGGACATGTCTCCACTCACCCAGAAGCTCAAATATCCCGCAGAGAGGAAGATTTGTTCTGTCACAATATTTGGCATTCAAAGTTGCTGTGCGTGATGGCATGAAGCCCTTTACTTGAATTGAAAAATGCTCATTGATGATAAATCTTAATCGTATTTGATTTAGATTAGAGCAGTTAGCTTTAAACCTCCCTAACCGCAACAAAAGTATTCCAAAGAGCAGAAGGTTCTATTTAGTATAGAATTCAGGGAACGGGAAATCAATGCACACTTAAGATGTGTTACTGTTCCCCCACAAGACCCCCTGCGCATAAAAACAGCAAGTTAGGATGAACGTTTATGCATCAAAACAAAAGTTATCAAGAGGATACAGACTCAGCTCTGATCCGAAAAAAAATGATGGTCGGACCGAAACAAAAACCTATTATATGCCAACAAAATAAAGATCCATCAAAACTCCATCTCGGGACTTCACATCTTTTCCCTAGTAGAGCTAATCTCCATAGTCGCAATAGTTGTATTGCCGTGTGGAAATCTTGTGTGAAAAAAGACACTTGAAATGACTAACCAAGATCAATTTGTAGGTACTTAGTTTCATTACATCTCTCTCTCTACATACTCGTATGTGGCTGACAGATGCTGCGTACTTTTGGAACTTCTGGCTTTGTTTCGATATCTTGCCAGATGGTCGCAAAGTCCTGAAATAAAATACTATGAATAACCAGCCAAAAGCTCGTGTCATTTAATTTAAAGCCCTTCTTGCTCCAGAATTAACCAATCATTAAATGGTATCAGCATTTCAGAGAGAATTTGTTTTCCAGTTTTAAACCAACCGACAACCGAAAACAATTTCAATATTCATATTCCTACTCAAAATCTACTCTCGTTCCTATTCATAAACTTCAAGACTTATCCCCATACTGCACTGCCATATTCTGAAATTAAAATTCAACAATGCTTTGTAAGCATTCTGTGTGAAATGTAGCCCCACTGCGCGTCAATTATACACAGCGTTTAATTACCCGACGTCGCTGACGCAGCACTTCATTGTGCGCTAGATCAGCATGTGGAATGTAAACCTGAGATGCTTACGCTCAACACTTTTTATTAGCTAAAAATTGAGATAGAGGATCCCGTGTGCTTTCTTCGGTCAAGATACACTCTAATAATAAAAATCTTTCGAAATTTTCACTACCATATGTATTTCCCATCGTAAAATTCACGCATTGGTGTAGATAGTCTGTTTACCAAATATCACAAAGAATGTATTGTGAATGTGCTTTAGACCGAGCCGGTTTTTGTTTTATTTGGCCTTTACCAATGATATGAATGAAATTGGATGCATTCATTCGTAAACTCAAAAATACTTAATTCTCTGCTTGAAAAAAATGTTTTTTTTTTAGCAAGACCTTACCCAAGCATTGCTCCATTACTTCATTGTTTTTTATCATCAATGAGATTTTCACTAAAGTGAATGAATTCAGTGCAGTCATGCACCGAAAGTACAACAGACGTTCATCAACCTGGAATTTTTTACAGATGACTGTGCATTGGATTCTATGATTGTGATCATTCGATGTACAGGCGGCTGGGTCGAGTAACTTACCAAATTTAAGGAAACACTAGCACTTGATTCATTCGAACGATTTTTGTTCAATGAAAATAGAGATGTGAATGATGGGAAGGACCGAAGGACAATACGTTTTACAGCTTTTGGAATACAAAACAAGGATGTAACTGATCTATAGGACTAAACATATCATTCGTTATGGGATGTAAAATACGGATGTAGTTGAACTAATGGGATATATAACTGAACTAAATGAATATAACTGAACTAAATGAATATAACTGAACTAAAAGATCATACACGTCACTGGTTAAGGGACGTAAAATTGGGATGTAACAAAATAAAAGAACAATACATTTCACGGCTTTTGAAATGTAAAACAGAGATGTAACTGCACTGATTAAAGATACATATCCCAAATTTTGACACTAAACAAACGGAAATAGAGCAACATTTCGTTTTATATTTTTCATCAGACAAGATGCAGCTCCATCTTTTATACTTGAACTATATATGACATCACATAACCGTATTTGAATCAAACTCTCGCCTGTGTACAGTTCATTCTCTTTCAAATAAAAACACAGGATAATTTTTTAAAAATTTTCCATTCAACTAAGTTCATGACTCGTGCATAAATATTATCCTGACACAGTATCCATGCAAGATTCTTTATTACTAGTTTGAAAGTACCATACACACGGTATGTAAGGAACAGATCGCCGCTCCGTCGAAAATGTTTACAAAAGTTGTGAACCATACGTAGACTTGAATAGCTCTCCCACAAAAATGAAGTTCACACGTGAAAATGTTATCAAGAATAAAATTCATTAGGTAGGGATGTATGTAAAGCATTCGACTGCGAAGGTATGCATATTTTAGACAAAAGTGTGTATGTAAGATACAGTAAAAATATTCATGTCTAATAAAGACTTGCATTTGGACGATAAAGAATGAACATTCCCTTTTCAAAATGAATAGAAAAAAATCAAGCAGTTTTTAGGTTTGCCGAGATGAATAGAAAAATCTTTTATTAAAGAACTTTATTACACATCAAAAGTTAGAACAGCTATTGGGCAGTAATTAAATGTAAAAATAATGCTTTTGTAAAAGAGCTACAGATAAATGTAAAGCTGGTCATGCGAGAATTCATCCCATGATCATGCGCGCATTCAATTAAAAACATCATCGATGATGACAAACATTAATTGGAGTGTCAAACTACATTTTCTTAAAGTTATTTGTTTATATGCATATCTAATTTTAAGTTAAAATTCGAACGACCTAAAAATGATTTTTTGTTTACCCTTAACCTCAGAATTGGTTTTTCGCTCGATATAGGTTACAATAGAAGCCTTGTCGCTTATTTAGCTCGCAATGCTAATATCATCGACTGTAAAAAATCAAGTTTATTCTTGCGTCGTACTTGAAATGTACGAAGTCGTGGGAAGAAAATCTTTCAAACCAATCTTGTATTGCAGATTAATTAAAGTCCTGTTCAGATTTTATTGAGGTCAAAGACAACACTAAACTGTAGATTTAGAAAAAACTGACATATTTCAGGTCAAGGACATCAATCAATATTAAATTTAAAGAGACATAAATGGGCGTGAAAATTTCTCAGACAGAATATTTGAGGTCATAGACAATAATGCCAGTATTTGTAGAGAGTTTAATTAGGATAATTGGCATCTCTAAGCAATAGATTAGATTAAGATTAAAGAAATCTTAACGTCAAGCTACAGCATAGCATTGAAAGGTAGATTATTATCTTCGAACAAACTCGCAGCTTTTGTTGTTTTAAAACTACCATTGCCAGCAGCAGCAGCGTCACGACAACACAGTAACTATGGAACTAGTATAATAATCATACACAATTAACGTACCTTATGAGTGAGGCAACGAAAACATCTTAATATTGTTATTTAACCAAGCTAAGTACCAACGCTAGAGGTTTCATTTGTGTAGATAAGCTAAAGCTTCTTCACAAATGTCAAGATTGAATGATGCGTTGAGGTTTAATTGTCAAGCTTTCATTGTCGCGAAGGTCTCCTTTGTGCAAATAACTTTGCATTTCATAAAAAGGTGATTTTCCTGTTGTAATAAAACGAGGATATTACAGCGGTGAGAAATGTAAGTGCACACTGTATTTTGATGATAAAATATATGTTTTAAGAGAATTCACGAATTTAAATTGCCCTCAATTTTATTGCTTCAGTTGCTAAATGAAGAATCATCAGTATAGTCAGAAAGAAGCTAAATGAGAAGAGCATAAACTCGAAAACAAACCGATTATATTTTTTTTGCCGCATTCCTAACGTGGGACACATGTCAGAAATAATTATATTGAAGACAGACAGAGAGACTGATTCCTCCTTTCCAAAAGACGAGTCAAAAAAACGAATGTCATACTTTTGGTATAATTAATATATATTCTGTGATGTTTTCAGATTTTCTCCATAGCTATGTCACAGGACTTAAAAGTATATAAACGAAAGATGGTGAAGTATTCTGAAAAAACTCAGCATGAATTTGAAAAGCTCATAAAATACAAACAAATACCAGGGTAGTCTCGAAATATTAGCCACTTACAGGAAAGAATTAGAAGGAAGGGGAAAAAATTAACTCGCAGCCTATTTCACTTTCAAATTTGGTCTATAGCTAACTTCTAAAAATATATAGGACGCTTCACCACCGTAAACGCAACTTCTACAAAAGAAACACATTGATGAATAAAGAAACCGATTAACTCTAGTCTACAAACTTTCAAAGACATTCTAAGCTCCCCCTGATGTGTAGAGCTCACAATCTTGTCAATTTCCCGACGACTACTGTGTGTTTCCAACACTTGCTCCTGCTACCGAGAGATACCTGAACTAGGGTACCAATGGTTGTACATGAACCGTGGTACTAATTATTATTTTCAAGCTATAGCACCATGTTAAAAAGATTTTAAACCCATCAGCACCCCTCGAGCAACATGAAAACAAAGAAAAACAGTTTATTTCTAATAAAATTGAAAGAAGAACCATCATTGATTTTTAAAATGCTGTAACACAAGATCCTTAGCACGTTCCCCGGGTATTGGGCCATGTGTGTACCACTAGGTAAATTGCTCATTCACGCACCGGTATAAATGAAGGCCATTTCAACAGTTTTGCGATCTTTTCAAAAAATGATTCCAATCATCCGAGGTGAAATGTTGTCGTGCAATTGCATTTTTATACTTCTTAGGAAGGATAAAAATGTATTCGAACAGTAAAGTCAATTTCCCAATTCTGCTACTTTCGACCTAACCGAACCAACCGTTAACAACTGCGGAAACGCGGTGAACGTGTTAATTGATATGCATACATGGGTATCGTAATACCTATGTCTGTAGTCGAATGGCGGTAATAAGTCGGAAAAGTATGTTGTAAAAGTGGTATAGCCTCTGCTCAACATTTCAATCTCCGTAGTGTCTAGCGTTCCTCCTGATGAACAAAGGCTGATACGAATGAAGTATCATCCAACTCAATCTTTTAATCTTTGACGTAAAACCACAACCACAGTCAACCACAACGTCTTTAACTTTGTTGACGCAGTACACTTGGACTATGTTTATTTCCGTCAAACGAAATACAGCTCCATCTTTCATACTTGAACTGTATATCATATTAATATATGATATAACATCATATCATATTAAATGATCAAATCAAACTCTCAATATATGATACTTGATCAAACTCTCACCTGCATGCAGTGCATTTACACGCAATTTAAAAAACGGGATAATCTAAAAAATTTCCTTTCAACTAAGTTCATGACTCGTGTAAAAATTATATCCTGACACAGCTAATCTGATGATACTATAAACACTTGGAAATTTTCGTAAAATCCACAGATAAGAAGAAAACAGAGGGGAAACAAATTTACGGCCCTCATCCTTCCAAAGCATTTGAAGAAACAATTGGCGAGGTATTTTCAGCCGGAAAATATCAATTGACTCTTGGTCGCAAAGCTAGAAATAGTTTTTCATTTTAAATGGCCGTATTACAACGGGTAAGAGAATCAATCATTTTGACTTTATATGAATGGACTCTGACCCAAGAATTTTGAGATCGAATTCATCCTTGTCGGAAGATTTGTTAATTTTTCCACTGCTTCATTTTTCAATCCTTGGTTCAATATTAGATTAGATCATAAGTTAGTTTGAGATTCCCCTAACCGCTACAAAAAAGAGTGTATCGAAGAGAAGAAGGAGGAAGGCACCATTTAGTATGGATGTTAGGGAATGCGGAATCTATGCAGAAGGGCATAGAAACAGTAAGTTGGGAAAGAAGTTCATGTAACAAGATAAAAGTTGAAGAAGAAAGTAGTAGGTGCTGAAAAACAGGACATTAGTGAACCGAAAAAGGTGGTCCTTAACATGGCAAAAAAACATTTTATATCAACAAAAAGAAGGCCTACCTAACTCTCAGCTCGGGCCCTTACACATTTCCCCCTTGGGAGCGCTGATTCCCATAGATACAATAGTTGTACTCCCTGAGACGCCTTGGTTCAATATTCCAAAGAACCAAAAGATTCAAGATATTGAAAAATTTTCATGAAATTGGAATTTTATAACCAATTTAGATTTCGCCATCTTGGCACACAAGTGTACTTCCTGTAACGCGGATCAATTTAAGAGAGAGATGAGTAAATTATATGAGCAGATTCTTATTCAATAAAGTGTACATCAATTTTATATAAAGGAGGTCTCAATACGATCGTCAGCATCGGCGTACGAAAAAAATGACAAATTTCGGAGGGAATGAATAATGCCTAAAGATTAATTGAAACTATTTTTAGAGCGCTTTGTTATGGTAAGGGTTATTTGCTTGCTTTTTTAAATAAAGGTATATGCGTACATGTCATTGGAAGTCTAGCCCAAATTGTTCAAGTGGTCGATGAAGTTACGACAGCTGCTCTGCCACGCAATTTCTGTTTGTTTTGCTTGTTGCTGGACTAAGTGTAGAGCAAAGCACAGTTTCCTGCATGGGCGTCGCAATGATGCGTAATCTGCAAAGCTGACTCAAAACAAACATAGGTGCGCGTGAAACCAAGATGAGATGGCCAGAAAACGACGTCAAAACTACGAAAGCGTTTTCTACACGAACGCTTTTGCTACATTTTTCTGCGCGCACGCGGTACGTGCGAGCGTTGCAGTGGAGGGACAGTGGTAACATACTGCCGGTCATCACAGAAACTTTCCATTAGGAACCACAACGGAGGCTTTTACGGCACAATAGTGACACTTAGAAGTCAGCCCCGAAGTGATCAATTCTCATCCGTCCTTCGATGCTGCATTATGACCACGGCCAATGGACCGTCACGCCGATATATGCAAGGGCAGCCCGTCTCAAATGGACCGATCGTGCACAATATTCGATGTGAGACGAAGTTTTTCAGTCACAGATCAGTTCAAAGATCATTTTTCCGGCATCTGAACTTTGCAAAAGCGCACAAGAATACTGAATGCGGGAATTTAGTCGCGTGGAAGCAGGAAAATGACAGTCGCAGGGTCATCGGGCACGTCAGTTTGAGTTTCGGCGACGCTGAATTCGCCTAGACCTGAATTTTTTTCCTAAATTCAACACTCGTAGAATGTCGAAGTGAATGCTTCGTCATGCTACAATTTATTCACAATTGTAAAACGATATTGAAAACCTTGCTTACTCCACTCATTTTTCTTAAATGATAATTAAAAAAAAAAATGCACTAAACCTATATTTCGGCAAATTCAAAACCCATAAAATGTCGACGGGACTGATTCATTATGCTGCAATTCCCTTCTAATTACATAATCTTCCTGAAAGCTTTGTTGATTTCAGTCATGTTTCCTCATACGTCTTTTAACAAAAAACATGCAGCAGTCCCAACGTCAGAAACTATTAGGATTGACTTTATATTTGACTGCAAGTAAAATAAATACGTTTATGCCTGTACAACTTCCATTTGCGAATCGAAATGTGAACTTCTGGGAAGGTCAGAGTATGGAAAATGAGGTCTAATTATCTCTTGATTAAGTAAAACTTCAAACCAATGGATTCAAGTGTAAATGACAGTGTAAATGACCCAAATGTTTATAATTGGCATGGGTAGCTAATAAAACTCAATAATTACTCTCATAATGAGCTGATGTCATTATTTTCTTTTTACTAGTCAGATACAACACTCGTATTCGTCGGTAGTCAAGTCAAGAGTTACGATGAATTTACCACCAAAAATTAACTAATTATAGTAGATAAATGCGAATTAAGCAGATAACGAATAAGCATCAACTTAATAAAACTTTGCATACTTTATTAATAGACTCCTACATTTTATTGGCGACTGAAATTTATAACGGCTTGTTATTATAATGAAATTATCTTCCCCGTTAAGAATTTTTAGTTAGTCTCATTGAAACGTCATTCATTCAATTATTTGCTACCCCTTCAATATTTGAAAAATGACAATTAAATGTAATTTAAACTAATAAATCGCAATTTCAGTAAACAGTGTCTATAAAATGGAACCCAAGCCCCTCAGATGACATAGGATGTTAAGTAGGCTTAGGGTAGGAAAATTTATTTAATAACATGGGGACTAATAATAGGTTACTGCAGCTATGAATAGGTTACCGGGACTTCAATCTTGCGTGCCCACTTTGCACTTTGCAGTTTTGCATCTTCTTCGCTTTTTCTTCCGAGTATTTTCTTTCTAATTCCCTTCCTTCCCAACTTGCTGCTTTGATACCCAGGGTAACCTGTGTGGGAACACATCTTGTTTGTTGATTCCACGTTTTCTGGGTTCCACATGAAATGGTCCCTTCTCTTCGCTCCTTTGCGATCGCCTTTCTAGTGGCTAGAATATTAAGGTAGTCCAAAAAGTATCATTATAAAAGAGTAGATGGCTACAACTCATAGTCATGAAATTAGCTAGAAACGCAAAGGAATATACTGGTCATTTAGCTACTAACCTACACTCATATTATCATGATGTAATTATTCGGAATGTGGAAGTGATGTTTACAAAAAGTGTAGCGATCACCGGGTTGACAACTCTATGTCTACTGTATTTTACAGTCGGCGTGAAGGTCTTGTGAAGAAAATTTCAATACAAAAGTGATTCCATAAATGAAGTTTTTGATCGGTAACAATATTGATTGCTCCAAAACGAGATATCTCTCCACAATTGTCTCACAATATTAAATAACAGATTCTTACAATATTAAATAGCAAATTCGTGACCATAATTTAAGATTAAAATTCTTCCCGCACGAAACTCAAAGTTAGGTAGCATTACCAAACCTAAGAAAACACATCGACACAATTTAAAATCAATGAAAGACCGGCACGTACATGTTCCGAGAAAGTATTTTACGGTTCAGCGAAGAAACGGCAAAAATCCCTTCAAAAATCGAGGCAAAGGAGCTCACAATTATTTTTATAGGGGAGGCCGTCGGAGGTCTTCATGGCGGAAGCTAATGCATCCTGCTCGTAATGGCATTCTCAAAGACTGGCGGTCACCGCAGCCATACAAGCTGATGGTCTGCTCTCGGTGATGACCCAAAGCGTGATTTATCGCTCGACAAATTGAGCTGCCGCGCGTACTCTCCCAAGCGTGGCCGGGCTCTCCACTGATGCTTCCTAGCAACAGTCCGGGAAAGTAGGAGTAAAGGAAAATTAGAGCTAATCTATTAGCGAAATAATGTTCGTGGATGACTCCTTTCCGTCGTACTCATTTCCCCTCAATAGAACAAGCAATGGTCGAAAGAAGCGGCCAAGTATATCTATTATCAAGGGTTGTTTTTTTCCCATCTGCGTTTGTTCATGGAATTAAATGAAATTAACAGAGTTTCGCTATCAGAGGGTGAACATTTCTCAACAAAATCCACATGTAGAATGAAGCTTTCAACGAATAGGTTAGCAAGTTTCTAAGTAAACTTCTTGCAGCAAAGAATACGCAAGCAGCCAACTCATAAAGATGAGTCAACCAGGAGCCACAAAGCTCAGCATAGCTGTGGTAGCACTGTCCTTGCATCCAGCTGTCTCGAGCCCTCGAAAAAGGTAAAAATCACCTAGAGCCAGGTCAATGCTGCAAGATAAACAATTTAAATTTTCTCATTGAAATCCACTACTCATCTAAAGGAGCTTCGATTGGATTTAAGTTAGTGTCAGCTTTTTTTACCAGAACTAAGGTGTTCCAAAGAGAAAGTAGTTTGATTCACCACGTCGCAAGACCGCATGGTACTACAGTATTGGGACAGCTTCATACCCTCGTCTAATGGAACGTTTTCAGTGGCATAAACGTGTGGTGATTGAAGAACTCTTCGCCTAAACTTTTCGTTACTGGGCATTCGAGTGAATGTTAAATCTTTTTTCTTTAGAACCATGAAGAGGAAAATATCATAGGTATGCGAAATTATTGTGTTGCGAGTGTTGTAGAATAGAACATTCTCCAACATTGAAATGCTGAGATGAATAAATTCAGCATGAAATTTGACTGGAATAGCTTAATTAAATAGTTTTTAAAATTGTATTTTCCACCGAGCTGCAGAGAGCCCTTCACTATTGCCAAACGCTGCTCGGTTTCTCCGAAGTGAAAGATAGAAAACAAACAAAAAATACTTCTGACTAAAGTTACGCAAAATAAAAAAGCAGCTCATTAATTTTAGTCTCAGAAAGGTTCAAATCATCTCAAATTTGACTCTGCCGTAACATCCCTCATAAAAGCATCCCCCACGCATAACCGACATCCACCATTCCTTACATATGCTAGCGATATCATCCGCTATTCCTTATAAACTCATCACACTAGCTTTAATCTTGCATGAATCACTACTGATGAAAAGGTACCTAGACATCATGACGAGAAAGAAGTCTGGCTTCAAGGGATGCTAATCTGTTACATGAGTGCAGTCTCAAACGCTGTTATCGGAACTAATGGTTTGATTGAGAGCGTTTCAGTTAAAAAAGTTCTTTTTCCGTCTGGTTGCAAGTTTTCTGAAGATAATTACTTGAGCAATATCTCTTTAGAAATTTCGTATTTCCCAAAATTTCTAATTGATAACAAGAGATTTTTAATCTTTAAGTTTTCCGTCAAGGAGACAAATGGTGAAGAAGTTCATTTGCTACCATTATTGTTGCGGATCCAGATGAGACATGATTGTACGTTAAATGTTGATTAAGTTATTTTACGAGTTTCTGTTCATCTCACTGGTTTTTGCAGAGGGCTAAACTGCGCCTCTGAGGAACAAACAACCTAAATGCTCTGAACTTTGACGAATATATAAAAATATTTAAAAAGAAAAGGGAATATATTTAAAAGGGAAAGAATTTAAAGCCACCGATGGCGCACCGATATTTAAAAAGAAAATATTTAAATATTTAAAAAGAAAAGGGAATATTTATCCCAGACCCAAAATCCAGCTGAAAGACAGTGCAAACTTTTGAATTCAAGGCACAGATATAGTACAACATGCGAATGGTTTTTAGAGCACAGTTATGATGGGTAAAAACGCAGCACTAAGCCCACGACAGAAGGTACTTTCTCATAGGGCGAAATTCGTTGACGAGACATGAAAAGACTTTACAGCTTGAACCCAGCGAGCGTTGCTGAAAGGAGCGCTGTTCTGAGGTGACGGCTTTTTCTGTCAACGGTGAACGAATAGAGTAAACTTGTAAGAGGCAAATTTCAAGAATTTACAGTATATTAATAGCGCCAAAATACGTCAATAGGTAAAATGAAATTATCGTAAGCATATTACAGATGTTTGTAGAAAATAGAGAGAATAGAAAACTCGTAACAATAGAAGGAAAAATAACTATACATGCTTCACGAAACAGAGACTTCAATTATTGCGATAAAAAATCAGGAGCAAAACTCTGATACAATTTATGGGGCATACTTTTCTGCCGAGCATAAAACTTGTACAAAATACAATCGATCACATTTCAGTAGATCGAATAACAATTCTCAGCATGAACAGCCTTCAGCGTCAATCAGTTCTTAACGTGACGCCTGATTTAAGCCGCAGTAGACCACCATTTGAATGCTCGCATGCTCTTCACAAATCCTGTACCGAGAAGCCAGCGAGTTGCCACAATGGTGACTAACACAACACAGACATTAGCACCTGATGCCTGGTATGGTGTGCTATCGCTAAGTGACGTACGGGAAAATGTGCATGTCGGTGTGGCAAGGCGTGAAATGTTTCTTCAATGGAATTTGATCCACCAATCGTCATGCTGTCAAAGCCGTCAGTTTTTCTTCCAGGGTGAGATGAAAGGCAAAACTTCACGGTGGAGGCTGCTCCAATTGACGCAGAAAAGACGTGTTCAAGCGAACTAAATGGTTGGACAGCGCTGGAGCTTCAGATGCGGGGACATTTTCTAGATTATTTCCCTAGTTTACCTGTGAACAAATCTCGTAAAATGAGGTTAAATACGTGGGTAGCTGAACGTTTTACTTACTCTTTTATGGGCTGGTGTGCGGCTATACACAGCTTATAACTTCAAAACATCAACTTTTAAAGTAAAGAGAAGTAAAAGCAATGAATAACTTAAGTAATGAGTTACAGGGAGTAAGTTTTACGTTTTCATGTGCAAAGACTACTCATTAAAATGCGACATCAATAATGAAATACGTCATTAGTGAAATTAAAAATGCCTTTAACAAATTCTGTCACTCTGTTATAATATCTAAATGTAACAAGTGCGTCACTTTGTGAGAATATTACAAATGTGACAAATTCTGTCACTCTGTAAGAACATAACAAATGTAACAAGTGCTAATGGAACAATATGTATGATCCTACGTTCGAGCAGAGCTTTATAGTAATGAAATAAGTCAATAACAACATAGTAGCTAATTAACCGTGTTTAGATATGATATTTTTCCAGCAAATTAGATGAGTTAGTTTAAGCTTCCCTAACCGCAGCAAAGGCGTTCCAAAGGGAGGAAGGAGGAAGGTATAATTTAGTATAGACTTGAGGGAGCAGCGAATCTATGCACAAGGTGCATAAAAATAGTAAGTTAAGAAAGAAGTTTACAAAGCAAGATAAAATTTGAAGAAGAATGAACCGAATGAACCGAAAAAAGACGGTTCGTAACGAAATAAAAACCTTTTCTATTTCAACTAAAGGAAGGCTTACCTAACCTTGAGCTCGAAACCTCGCATGTTTCCCCAGGGAGAGCTTAATCCCATTAATATAATAGTTGAGTCCTCCTGAGAGGGGCTATTTTTCCAACAAATAATACAATCAACAATATAATCAAGAAAAACTCGCCGAGCAATTGACAGTTTTGTCTGTGTTCTATTAAAAATTCAGTGCATGTTTTACTTTGAAGAGCCGCTGCTTCCGGTTTCGTTTTGATCCGCGCTGCTCAGCTCCAGTGCGCACCACGTAGGTTTCAGCTCGGCTGACGCGGGTCGAATTCGATTAAGACGTTGACGACGTTTGCGCGGTTGCTACGGTTGGTAAAATTAAGTTGTAAGCAACAGAGTTGAAAAATCGACTTAACTGCTCAAAAACGTTTCGATTTCTTTGAGAAGTGAAGACAAATGTGATACCTATATGATATTTTATCTCATCTAAAACAAGGTAGTGAAATAATTGAAATGTTGTTCGTTTACACCGGTACGCAAATGAGAAATGTACATAGTGGTGCACATATGCCCCAATACGTGGTCGTGTTAAGGACTCCACAAACTCGTATATGTGTAAGCGTCTCAACTTTATATTGATACGAGTCCAACTGCCTCCAGGTTCTGTATAAGTTCCTTCCTAAAGCTGACAAGAAATTAGAAGTCGGGGTGATAAACTAAATCAAGGAAAAGCCTAAATTAGAGAAATCGTCGCAAAATTTTCAACATTAATCCTTCTACCGTTAGATGGTTCATATCTAAGGAAACTTTCACGCTGACACAGTGAAGAATACGTTAATGAAAGGAAGCATTATCAGCGTCGTTACGTTTTTGGTTTAGTGTTTTTGATAGAGTTGACATGAACGCCTTCAACTTATCTTTTTCAGTTGCTTGTCAATTTCCAGCAAAAAAATAGATTTCAAACTTCATCGTTATTTCATGAAGTATTTCTGAATTTCCGGAAATACCTTCTATCTCTTAATGAAATATCTATCCGAAAACCCAAATTTCTCATCAAAAAAGTTTCAAAGTACGTTCCACGTCACTCGTTTTCTTCAACTTTAACTTAGACATTTTACCAGCCTAGAGCCGTGTCACGAATATGCGAACATCACCTTATTTAGTAGGTCTGGCATGGTCGCCTAGGTGTACCATTTACGTAAGACACTCCGTAGTAATTACCGAGTATAAACAATGACCAAAAAGATTAGGTTAATTTATAAGTCACACTCGCTGTGTGTTATTTGAGTACAATTTTATCATCAAACGTGAGATGAATTCCTTTGTTTCCGACCATTCCAAATAAAATATGCCTTTTCTATTTTTATACGTGAGTGTGCCGGAGTCATGTTCCTTGCACATAGATACTACGAACGAGGGTGTTTTTGGTTCTAAACGAAAAGGACTCATCACATTAGTTTTCAACATAACCGAACTCGAGTACAAAGACAAGTGATAAGTTATGAACGCAGACTGAACAAACACTATTATTATGTCAAAACTCTTAGCGAACATAACAGCATAAAGCAATGATTAACTTATCTTTTTCATGTTGGATAAATAACAAATTTAAACGTTTTACTAAAAATCAGTAGGTATTATAAATTTCGTCGACAAAGCAAGCATTTAAATAATTAAATTGAAAGAAACACAAGACAAGTTGATAAAGTTAAGTGGCACATGCAAGGTGCAATGAAAATACGCTGATGATAACTGTTGAGTTATTGACTGTCCGTGAGTATTTTGAACGAAGCGATAAATTCCTTTCAATCAACCTTTTCTCAACTTGAGCAAATGCGCAGCGTTTTGCAAGTTCAAGGCTAGAATCATTAAACAAATATAAGACAGTTTTAAGCTATATTTCCAGTTCATACATACTTGCAATATCGAGTAAATGACAACAATTTCCCTCGTGGTTTGTATTCATTTTTAAGGGATTTTTGGTTTTCACATGAAAAATAGTTCAATTTAATTTCTGCATTTTTGTTACCGATGACTTCTGATGGCTTGTGGTCGAAACGTTTGTGATGTTTTATCTAGACTCTAGAGTAACAGACAAATATTCACCGTAACTTATCAAGCTCTTTCACTTTTATTAAAAATGCTCCGCCTCTCTGACGATTTTCACAGTTGAGAGAAACATTAAAAGCATGAATGCGACAAATGATAGTTCCGCCTACGCATACATGGCGCACAAACTGACAGGTTAACGCGTTTCCAGTATTTCCAACACAAAGGAAAAGAACGGGTTGGTGTACGCGGGTTAGGTATACGACCCCTTGGTTCCATGCGTGTAGGAATATCAATTTGTTAGCCTAACGATGTAGAGGTGAGAGAACTAATGGCTCCTGTAATGAGAGAACTTGATGGAACTTCCAGTAATGGCAGAATTATGTCAATACCCGCCGACGCTCGCGTCAACGAAGGCTCAACACTTACAGAATGAGCAATGGAGCCATTTGCGCCACTGCGCCGAGCCGCAGTAAAAATTTGCTCACTTTCGTACTCCTTGTTCAGTAATTAAGCGATAGCTGCGTGTTGCTGGTTAACACTTTGACCGCAACGTGAGCCTTCGGCTGGCCACGGAGGGGATTTCACAATGCTGCTGACCTACCAGTAGTCATAAACTCAATTTTCATAAGTACTTAATAGAAGTTAAATGAAGGCACTTTTCAGTAAAAGTTAGCTATTTTCAAAACTGCTCACTAAAATTGACTTTAAATTTGAGTTGAACATTGAATTTCAGTTCAACCTATTACGATCAAAGTGATAAGGAGAGGGACACTGCAATTAATGGTTGGTTGTGGTTCGTTTCGGCATACTGGCGAAACCAAGATCCATTCGCAGTTTTTTGACTAAAACAAGTATATGTAAACAAGATAGGGCTCTCTAAGCGTGTATAAACTTGACTTCCGAGCAGATATACGCAGCAAAAACCTCAATATTTAAGGTACTTTTGCCTCTGACTTGAAAACTACCTGCATCTTCAAATTCATTGGTTTCTCAGAGACTGAATTGAAGACACCAGAAAGTCATTGTTAACAAACTTTACATTGAGGTCGATTGATTTTCCTAGTAAAACGTCAATTTGTAATTGATTCTACTGACGTAGCGTTGAATTGATAATTTGCATGACTCGCGTTGGAGATACCCGTTCATTTGTAACGTTTTTGGGCTGAAATGTTGCTTAATTCTATTATTTAATTTCCCAGATGACTTGGACGAACTTCACATCGACCCCGTGGACAGCGAGGAAGACATCGATATTCCTGTTGCTGGTAAGCAAGCCACAAAAAATGTAGAACTAATTCCCTTTCATTTATGCAATATAGAACTAAAACAATATAGGACTTATGCCCTTTCATTAATGCAATATACAACTAATACAATATAGAACTAATGCCCTTTCATTTTTATTAGGAATGTTTCGGCTCCCTGATAATTTTCATTGCTGACAGTAACATTAAAAGTATGAAGGCACCATGATAGTTCACCCTAGGCATTCATTGCGTACACATCGCCAAATTTGCACGTTTTTTCAACACAAAAGAAATGAATGAGTTGGTGTACGCGAGTTAGGCAAATGGGCTCTTGGCTACCTGCGTGTAAGAATATTTCTGGGAAAATTAAGTAGGAATTCCTCGTACACCTGCAAACCAGTGGCACGTGTTGGTAACATACTAAATGAAATATTAGTTCTGTGTGTGGATGTGCTGCTGGTCAATTTGGTAAAAAAGTAACTAAAAACGTTTATGTTTGACTTGAACATGGATAATGGAATTTACTCCCGCACAGCCACAAATGTACTTTAGAATTGTTCCAGACGCACCAGAAACATTGCCAGAAGTGAGCACGAATCAGTGGAGGATGAGCAGATAGAGAGGCTGGTATGCGATACTTGTGTACAGTCGCTCTGTGAAAATTCCGGAGAGATTCTTGTGACAGGGACGTCAACTTGCAATAATACGAGTATGCGTTGTTAGCTACAGATATGTGACATCTTCGAACAGTGAAATTTGATTGTGAAAAAAACGCGTTTAGTTGGTTGACACACCTTTGTGTATAATTTTAATACTTTGATTTAAGTTTCCACCTCACAAATTCAAGTCTTTTTTTCAAGTTCCTATTATACTTCAGCACTGGAGGAAGGAAATCCGTGTATCCAGATATTATCACAATAGTACACAGTTGCTGCTTGATTGGTTGGTGCGTGTGTCCGTGACGCTCTTATATGGACGCTTAATGACCGTATCTGTGAGACGAGTTTCACTAGTGCAGAAGTACCAGAATATTTTAATCGAGGGCACTATTAGGATGGATATATTTGTTTGTCATCCTCATGTGGAAGAATTATTTGAGGAAAACATCGAATCCCACTTTTGGCGGGCCGTGTACACTAGTTTTCAGTGATATTCATCAGAATTTTCAGAGGCCAAATGTCTTCCTTGTTGGTAAAAATGTTGATTAGTCTATCTCGTTGTTAATACAGTAATCGAAAAACTTGAACGAGTTCCGAAAGTATCTTGTGTACATCTTTTTAAATTAAATTAACGTTACCGTATCCAGCGTTTTATATTTTGTAATACATCAAAATCACACAGCAGTCCACGCAAAATTAACATGAAATGATTTCTTAACAAAATATAACTGTGCTTACGAGACACTCGTGTGCCAACGAGACACTCCTGTGCCAACGAGACACTCGTGTGCCAACGAGACACTCGTGTGCCAACTAGACACTCGTGTGCCAACGAGAAAAACTCATGCCAACTATAGACACCTTTGCCAACTAGGGACACCTATGCCAACTATAGACACCTATGCCAACTATAGACACTTATGCCAACTAAAGACACCTATGCCAACTATAGACACCTATGTCCACTGTAGACATCTATGCCAACTAGATATACTCATACCAAAGAGAGAAATCGGTACCAACGAGAGATGGCCGCGTCAAAAAGGAATGACCGTGCGTACACTTATCTCTGGTGACGACTGATACCTGCATCAACAACAGATACTTGCTAACAAGAGATACTGGCGCCAACACAAGGTACCTGGGCTAACCAGAAATGCAGGTACCCGAGAAAATATTAGGCAAAATTAAGAACTATTATAAGCAGAAGTTGAAAGTTGATGACTCAGCGAGCATTTTACAGCAGAAAGGAGTACCTCTACGTAATGAATAATACCCTGGAGGTCGGCTGCATGGAACGCCGGTCCCCACCTTCAGTGGAACAGATGAAGACAAAGACGGGAAAAATTACCCTGCTTACAAAACTAATCCCACAAAAGCCCACTACAACTACCTAATTTTATTTATATTACTGTGAGAAGTTAGGGTTGTCACGACCGTCAATTTTTCAAGGTACGTCGTTGAGATCAGGCGCTACATATCAGCTCACCACTCCGAGTGGACCTCAGGAATTCCTTAAATTCTGGTATAAATTAGGGTGCGACGCTGTAAGCGTTGCATATTGTCAGATTCTCCAGCACCAGTCATTAAACGTCACAGCTCTCCAGCATATCACTATCCTCTGGTCCGCACACCTTCGTAGAACACGAAATTTTTAAAATATGGTAGAGGATAATTCTGTCCTAAACCTCTCTTCGATGATTAGGGAATCAGAAGAAACAGTTACTAAAAAGTGACGCCTGTACCAGAGTAAAAACTAAAGCAAAAACACGTCTGTCTTCACACCTTGACTGCGACGGGACCCACCGGGGGTCACTGAGGTGATTTTCATTTGGCAGCTGACCGACCAGCAGTCACAAACTCATTTTCATGAGTACATTATGTAAACTAAAGGAAGGCACCATCTATTTAATGTTCGTTATCTTCAAAATTAATCACTAATGGTAACTCTTGAGTTGAATGTTGAAATTAAATTTAATTCGCCGCAGTTAACGCGTTAAAAGCTCTTCGCGAGAAGTCTTTAGTTTTATTAAAAGAGCCGCAGAGAGTAAACTAGTGTTTTAAGCAGACGCGACAACCGAAAGGAGACGCGACAACTGAATAGAGACGCGACAACCGAAAAGAGACGCGATAACCGAAATGAGACGCGATAACCGAAAGGAGACGCGACAACCGAAAGGAGACGCGACAACCGAAAGGAGACGCGACAACCGAAAACAGACGCGATAATCGAAACGAGACGCGACAACCGAAAACAGACGCGATAACCGAAACGAGACGCGACAACCGAAACGAGACGCGACAACCGAAACGAGACGCGACAACCGAAAAGAGACGCGAAAAGAGACGCGACAACAGACGCGATAATCAAAATGAGACGCGACAATCAAAAAGAGACGCGATAACCGAAAAGAGACGAGCATTACGCTACAAAGCCTCAGCGACAAACAGACGTGCAGGAATAACACTCGCTCTCTGGTGTGCCAGGAGCGCCGGGCTGTGGGCCTCAGCTGGACACTACGGCAGACAGAGGCGGCGGCAGCGATCAGCGCAGCGGCGGCGGCGCCAGTGCGGGGGGCAGCAAGAACCGCAGGCGTCGCACCGCCTTCACCTCCGAGCAGCTCATGGAGCTCGAGAGAGAATTCCAGACCAAGAAGTACTTGACTCTTACTGAGCGATCTCACATCGCTCAAACCCTGCACCTCAGCGAGGTATGTATGTATCTCTATACGATGTAATACAAGTACTACGTGTGAACGAATAATTGTTTTAAAAAGTGCGTGAAAGGCCTCTGAAAGAGGTTTATGTTTATCTCGGTGCTGCTATAGCGTGAAATCTACCACACTATTACGTGAGATCTACTTCTAGCTAGTACTATAGCGTGAAGTTAGGTTATACTGCCAATGAATATTACTCATTTCCATACACTTAATTTAGCGATAAATAACATGTACATGTCAAACTGCACCTGGGTAAGCGATATGTGGCGGTAGACCTTACGCTATAGTATCACCCCTATCTCTATACGATGTAATGCCAGTAAGTGTGAAAGAAAAATGGTTTTAAAAGGTACATGAAAGATCTTTGAAAAAGATTTATGTATCCATGAGCCAGACTCTTTATGTGGTCAAGCTTGAATTACTGCAACTGTATACTCGTATAATTAACAAATTGGGGTTTCGGGCCGTCAATGATTTATCTAGAATCGCGCGATACAAAACGTCACACACAGCGAAAACGAGTTATGTTAACCACTGTCATCTCTAAACCTTTCCGTGCCTTGAGAGCGAGTCGTGAAATGGTCGAAAACCTCAATAAGTTGTTGAGATACACGTGTTTTAAAATTCTCAAATTTTAAACCTATTTTCTGACGTTAAAAAGTGACGCTTGGTATCATATGATTCTAGAGCTCTTATATGATTCAAGTAACTTCTTATTAAATAAATACAGTCACTCAGCTCATTTTAATCCCCGTCATGATGACTTTTAGATTTTAAAGGAAAAACCACGACAGTAAATAATTTTCTCCTAGAACTTTTACTTCTTAACGGACATTTAACGCTAAATTTTAATGCTTTTCGTGCTATAAGACAGTGCTTTTCGTACTATAAGACGATTCTTGACCTGTAATTGCAGGTGCAGGTGAAGATTTGGTTCCAGAACCGACGAGCGAAATGGAAGCGCGTGAAGGCGGGCCTAGTGAGCTCCAACGGAGGGGGCCTGGTGGGGGGCTCGGGGAAAGGAGGCAGCGGAGGCGGCGGGGGCCACAAGATTATTGTCCCAATCCCAGTCCATGTGAACAGGCTCAGCAATCTGTCTCAGGCGCATCAGATGGAGAAATGCCGCGCCGATGTCGCCCGGCCGAGCGCTGTCGCCGATGCCGCAAAGAGCGGAGTCGGTGGCGTCGCTGATGAAAGAGCTGCTGCTCTCCAATCCTCCAAAAACAAAAACAGATCTGGACACGTGCCCAGTTTCCTTAAATTAGGTAAGTCCAGGGGTTTTAGCCGTGTATCTTAAATGGAGATCGTCAGTACAACGCTGCGTCCTTGAATAACTGAGACCGGCGTTAGAGCTGGTCGGTCTCCCTTGAACAATTGTGATTGTCACGACTGGATGCCTCCTTGAAGCGAGATTGTGGTGCTGTCACTCATGGAAAGTGTCCTTAAATTGACCCCTCCGTCTCTGTGAGTTGAGGGACCTCTGTCATCGAAAGGTTTCTGTTGTGGTTGCGTATACCGAAAAGCTTTATTTACATTTGTGCCACACAGATGTGAATACAACTTCTTGCTACCGAAAACTACTTCTCTACTACTGTTGAATGATCGGCGAATTAACTAGAAATGAACCTCCGTGCAAATGAGCAGATTTACTTCAGTACTGACATGTAAGCAGGTTGAAAGAAAATAACGGACTAGTACTTTGAAAATCTGTTCTATTTCTCTACGTAATGCAGCAAAGCACATTAGTAGTACAAATCAATTCACCATATATACTATAATAGCGGAAATGATTTTGGCTAGAACTCATTCTCATCAATCAGCCCCGATACAATTCTCGTGACGAGCTAACCCTGTACCATTTTTTGCCACCAATCCAGACGACATGGACAGTCCTGTGCACAGCGGTCGAAACGCGCCGTGCCAGAAGCCACGAATGGGCGTTCCAGGACTCCAATCCCGTCACTCAGCTTTCCAGGGCCTTGCGTCGTTTTCGACGTCGATGAGTTCTGGGAAGGGCGAGTCTGTTACTACGGTCTCTTCTCTTGACGGTTCCGAAACGTCTTTGCTGGACTACAAACGGAGCAGCTCTACGAAGCAACTCAGAGAGGATACCAAAATCGTACCTCACGAAATCATGTATCATTCAGCAGACAATCGTGGACGATCGCCTCCTTAGCATTGATAGAGGTGCTAACGAGCTATAATATTCATTCACACAGAAGATAAGGGCACTTTTGTAGATAAAAGTCCTTGTCTGTTGAATAAGTCTGAAGAAAGGTGAACAGAATTATTGTATAAAGTGCTTAGAAAGTTCGCCCAGTGCATTAATAATTTTACGGTGCTGTTTTCCTAACCCAATTACTATATGGAGTAAGAACGAGAGACTGAGGGAAGACGCATTTTAATCGTCTATTAAATCGTTCAAAAATCTCTTCATGGTCCACTGAAACGAATGCAAAATAAATGCTTCAATTTCTCTTCCGTCAAACTGATCGTGTGGTTTAAGGAACAAATTATTTATTCACGAATAATAAATATTGGTACTGATTTGGTGGTAAATAAATGTCTCCCCATGTAAAATTTTGGCCTTATTTGCATGATTACTCAAGTTTAGAATAGGGGAAACTGATGAAGTCTCACGATTATTCCATTTATGAAACACTTTGCTCGGGAACGATTGCTGTGCAAAACGTGGGATCATAAAATATGCTAAGGAAATGAATGCACAACTAAAAAACGTAAATATACCCCATTTTATAAATATCACTTCAACAAGATTTAACTCGCCCAAACTTTTACCCTAAAAACCTGAACCCTTTTACCCTACTGAAATATCAAGTACCCTATACCACATTTAATAACATTATAGTGGCTCGTTATTGAAGGTTTCCAAACAACTTCCAACTATCGCTCTACTGTCATCCAAAGCGTTAGAAAAGACTTTGAAATTCTAAAAATGCAACACTTGCGAATGAGACATAACCCTACATAAGTATCTGTTTCTCCAAATCACTTTGACCACGTCATTCTATGGGTGTTCTCAAACTAACCGAACTGGGAGGTTGGCACCTTTTGAAAAAAGCAGAATCGGGCCGCTTGATTTTATTACTATACTGAAATGGACGGAAAAAATACGAGCTAAATATGTTGAACGTTGAATTCGTCATGCCGGCTTCAAAGTTTAAATCAATCAACTGTAACGCGTCATAAAGAAAACCCAGTTTGAATAATCCTGGAAATTTGAAGCATCTTTTCTTAACGCCCTTGAGTGTGCTCGTATATGCTGAACAACTTACGGTACTAGTCAGGTTTACACATGCCGTATTCGTGCTACTTACAGGTATGATAAAATATTTTAGTTACTCAAATTTGCTCATACCTTCACTAGTTGAATTGAAGTTCGGGAGAGAAAAAACGCAAAACAATGAAGATTACGGGCTTGAACGTTCGTACGAAGCAATGTATAAATTAGAAGCCGATTCGAAATAATTGCTTGAAATGTTCTTACAAAAGTTCCTTGCACTTCACTGCTGAGTTTCCATGGAGGTACATTCTACCTGATATACAGGTACGACTATGGTTATGTAAATTACTCGTGAAACTGCATGTGAATGCGCCCATCTGACCGCATATTTGCTGAATGCCGACGACAGTTCTCTCATCCCATAGTAGATTTCTACTCTGTAATTGCTGTTACACGTTTCCAGTGTTCTCCACTTAATCGAACTTTGTCAGGCAATTTTTAATAAATATTTTAGAGGCATTTTACAAATAACCATTGTTTTCCTGTGATGATCGGATATTGTGAGAAATATGTTTAGATCGTTAAAAATGTCACTCCAACTGAGCCTCGATAATATACTCGTATTTTCAATTCACGGTAGCACGGATACAAAACTATGTATAACTATCCATGCAAGGTTTTGCAGCCAATCGTAAACACGTCGAGCGTGCGAGTGGAATATTTGAAGAGGCGACAAAGAGGAAACACTCCTCAAAATCTGACATTTTTTTATGACTTGGCTGCTGTAGAACTGATCCGAAAAAAGAATTTTGTTTAATCGATTTTTATCCTAATACGAGCAGAAAGGCATAACCATGGATATTGTACATATATGTACATAATTCAAGTAAAATTTGAACTCTAATACAAAGTCGCTCGCCCTTTTTTTCAACCTTTGTACCGTCATGTCAGGCAAATAAGTTAAAATGGACATCGAGAAACACGGACATAAACTGCTTATGAACAATTAATTTTTTTCACAGGTAATAAATGATTGAGATCATTACCGAAACTACTGCAATCGCCAGATTTTGACAAAGGTGCAATGACAGCCCAAACAAACTCGACAAGTTTTTTCAGGATATCTCCGAGCTTCAGACGTTAGCGAGTTTAATCTCTTTTAGCTCAAAAAGTACACGGGCATTACGAGGGGAAAATAACAAATTTTGACGGTTAGAGGTCGAGTTGTACTCCGTAACATAACTATAATATTCATCATTGATTGTTAATCTAACGTTCGAAGTAATTCAGAACGTTTGAGAATTTTTTCACTCTAATATGCGATTAATTTTGTTGAAATAATTTTCAAACATCAGGCATTTCGATTGTTTTAAGTTTTCTCAATTTTTCCTTTTCCAACATAGTGTAACGAATCGAAATATTGATTCACGGGAATGTTCTATCGCTGAAAGCATAATTACAGAATCCTATGAAACCATGGTAGTGTTAGGTCATTACAGGACAAATTAAGTATTTTTAAAATCTGCCATCATAATCCGTGTGAGAAGAGAAAATAAATCCAAAAATGCAAATGAAATTAATCCTTCGAACATTCGTTAACGATGCAGCATTTTCCTTTCTATTAACCAAACAACGCGTTGACTTGACGATTCAAGTCTGTTAAACTGCCGAGGTAGATAATTATTGGTTTAGAATTAGGAGGTTTACATGCAGTATCTTTTGGAAGTGATAAGGTAGCGGCGGAGAGTATCCTTTATCATCAATACGTGAATTGAAGAGCGAAACCAACATGAAGAATCCAACCCGTTTGAATGCCTGCCCCATAGAGCAAGAGACTGAGAAAATAAATAATTGGAAAATACCGTCTACTGGACTGAAAATCTGACCTTAAATTAGCGTCCTGTAACATTTACGGGTTTTGTAGAGCGTGGCGAGAAGGCAACCACCAACGTACGCCAATTTCTCGCGTGTACGAAAGAGGACAGGCACGGCATAGGGATCTAAATCTCGGTCTCCGATGAGTAAAGGTAAAAATTTATTCAGAACTCACGACAAGAGCAAAATATTCAAGATCTTGAATAATCTGAAAAATAAGAACTCGTTCCTCTGTATAAATTTTTTTTAACATGAATGATTTTTATTATTTCGATACAGCAACTGGCATTTCTGACGAGATTTAAACCAAAACTTTAGGGAACCTAAAATTAAACTTATTCAAATAAATCTGTAATTTAATAATTTTCCTAGGCAAAACGAAAATAGGTTAACGAATCATAATAGTTTTTTTTCGGGCCAGACATACACACACACGGTTCCGTTACAGCTGTTGTAACAAGCTAGGATTTTCCTCTAGGTATTTAGATTACATCAAGTTCCGGTCTCGGTGGTTTCAATGGTGCCCTAAAACGTCACAGGCGGGGAGGAAATTTTCGCAGCAAGAAAACGTGATGAAATAAATTGCCCGCAGGTACAGTACAGAGTACACCGCTATGAAAATATTGCAGAATTCACCAGCGAGCCTATTCTCAAGGTTGAGTATTTATGTAAAGAATAAATTTAAATAAAAAAATTTCACTATCGTGAAAATGACGATTTAGGAATTCGAATTTTCAAGTGGATACATAGAAATTACGTGTGAACAACTCGAAAACTGGTATGCTATGGTTGAAAAGCTTTCGGAAGCACAAGATGTTCCACTTTCTAAAGTGTTCACTGCGTGAAGAAGCGGAACAATTTCGCAAGACTGAGAGACTGGAAAAAGAGTAAATGATGGTCAGACATATCGTTTCACTGACCGTTCGAAACTCCACACTATAGCTGATCAGAAATGAACCTCAATTGCTCACCAAGGTTTACTCGTACAAATTGAGCGTTTTTTGTCATAAATATTATTTAAACTAATTCGATACCAATATAGAATTCATATAAACTTACAAAAAGAAACACGAGCACAAATTTAAACCTTAGCTTCTGGAAATTTCTCGCTCGATGATAATCTTAAAATCTCAAAGATCCTAGATTACCGTGGAATTTACTCATGACTATCACGTCTTAAATTTTGCCCAACTAGAAAGAATTTTGTCTTGTCAAAAAAGACTAATATAGATAATAAGCAGAACTGGCATGGTGATGGTTAATTTCAAGATGCATTGTGAAAAAATAAGTGCTGCACAGTCGTTCCTTGCGTTGTTTATCATTTTATCCAAACCTTTATTTGAATGATTAAAATTAATCCCACTTGATACAAATCGAATCAACCACCGTATTCAGTAACTGCCACTAATTTTTATCCCTACAATTTTAGGTTTGTACAATATGTTCATTTTGAGAATCGACTATAATGTGTTTTAAAAACTCCATTTAAAATTAAATCTTCATCGAACGGGTGATTTCTGTTTCTTGGATGTCCTAAATTCAAAATGAAATATTCTCAAATGGATCTCATACTAACACCACAGTCCTGAACAGTAGATACTTATGTCTTTCACTATAACAGAGACACAACACTTGTAAGAGCAATTCCATCACTTACCACGTTAGCTAGTAATCCGTTAAGCACCGCAGCAGCCGTAATTACAAGGCGGAAAAGAGACTATCCAAAACGCAGATCGTCAACGTCATTAGTACCTCGAAAAATTCCGTGCGCTGGAACAAGGCTCAGGCCCGAGCCGCCCTAAAATTCAATATGATATAATGCAGGCTTAATTGGAAAATTAGCTCGGTTGAGCCCAGTTCAAAGTGCTGTCAAATAATGGATCCCAAGCGACTAAATATCGCGTTTAGGCGACGACATCGAGCTTCGCTGGAGGGACAATTGTGATAGCAGCGCCTTAGTTTTCGGCAGAATTTTTATCGAATCAAATTAATGGTTTATCGAGGCCTTGCCACGAGGCTGGTAATCGCTGAGTATTGGCCGGCTAGGCCTGCATCATGCGTGTTGTTGCAGATAAACGAGCCTACCTAAGCCTCTCCCTCACGCGCCGCATCCGAGGGGCTGTTCTAACATCGTTTTTGAACCGTTCAACTGTCTTTCAAAACATCCTCTGTTCTTTCCACTGACGTGATAACGCCCCTTCTAAAGCTGCTCAAAAATACGTTAGACTAAAATTACCGGGCGTTCTAATGAAATACATAAGCTGCCGCCCAGTTATGGTGTTAAAATAAATAAAGTTTCCTCGAAACTTTTCGATAAATTTTGATTTTGTTAAAAGAGAGGCTTACTTTATAATGAATGTATATCCTCGAATAACTCTCAAACTCTTTCGCATTATTCATGTCAAGACCTGCTCGAGTTACGATGAATTATGTTTATAGGTATTAGTCTTCTATTCAGTCTTAATCAGTGAACAATTTAGCAATAATAAGGTAGTACAAATTTGAAGTGGTATTTGAGGGAGTTGATAAGCATGCATATTAAACTGCGCAATTCATCGTCAATAGAGCCTATCACCAACGTATCCATTTTTAAAACTGGCCAGTCTTCGGAGCGTAATCAGGCAGAAAATTCATGAACAGTCAATAAATCTGTGTCAAAAACGACGGAAGTTTTGAGCAGCCAGGTATTAAAAATTATCTTCGACATTTCGCATACCTCACATGGATCATAACAACGGTCGAGATAAAAGTTTACTCGAAAATTTATCTTCAAATTTCTACAACAGTTTCCATCTGGGCGCATTCGAATTGAGTTAGGTGAAGAAATATAAGTAGCAAACGTAAGCAAAATGTAAACCAATTTACAGGTACACTAAAAAGTGAACACAAACACCACACCCAGACACGGATATTTTGTGCCTCTATAACATAATTTTCTAATTTTGGCGTGAACGTATGAAACAATTATTTGCAAGGGGATTAACACGTTCCTTGCGATACGACTCATCGATGAGTGGTGTTTAAGTTCTTCCTGCTGCGCAACGACCCATCGATGGGTCGTTTGAAAAATTGAACAATCTTAAAATTAATGGTATTAAAGAGACCCTGCTAATGTTTGGTATTTATGAAATTGCTAACAACTTTTGACTTTAAATTTGAGTTGAATTTTGAACTTCATTTTAACGCATCGCAGCCAACGTGTTAAAAAACGGAAGGAGGAGGAAAATGTAAGCACCGATGGCTGCCTCCAGAAAAAAAGCGCGAGGCTTTTCTTTTCCATGAGTTTTTTCGTTAGATTAAATTTTAAGTTGGTTTAAGCCTCATTAACGACAACCAAGGTGTTCCAAAGAGAGAAAGGATGAAGACACCATTTTGCAGAGAATTAATTAAGAGAACGCGAAATCTACGCTCAAGGTGTCTTCCCGCACAGGATACCCAGCGCACAGAACCAACAAATAAGGAAGTTTACGAAAAAGACAAAAGCTGAAAAAGTAAGTTAGAGGTGCTGAAAAACAGGACTGCAATAATGTGAAAAAAATTATCCGTAACACAACAAAAACCACGAAATCGATAACAACAAAAAGAAAGCCTACCTCACTTTCAGCTCGGAACCTCACATTTCCCTATAGGAGGACTAATTCCCATAGCTAGTATACATGTATACCCCTGAGGGGAAAGAAATTCGAACCGAGACGCTCAAATCGAAAAACCCTACATTGAAAAACTTCAAATTGGAAAAGTCAACTGAGAGATCTCAAATTGAAATAATTTTGCATTGAAACAATTTTGCATTGAAACATATTTCGCATTGAAACATATTTCGCATTGAAACATATTTCGCATTGAAACATATTTCGCATTGAAACATATTTCGCATTGAAACATATTTCGCATTGAAACATATTTCGCATTGAAACATATTTCGCATTGAAACAATTTCGCATTGAAAAAATTTCGCATTGAAAAGATTTCGCATTGAAACATATTTTGCATTGAAACATATTTTGCATTGAAACAATTTCGCATTGAAACAATTTCGCATTGAAACAATTTCGCATTGGAACAATTTCGCATTGAAACAATTCCGCATTGAAACAATTTACCATTGAAAAAATTTCAAATTGAAACTATTTCAAATTGAAAAAAGGATTCTAAGTAAAATTTTTGAAACGAAAGAATTTCGAATTAAAAAATTTAAAATTTGGAAAATTTTAACAGCACCTCAACATACCACCTCTAGAGTAAATGTTCAATGGTTTGGCCTTTAACATTCGCCGAATCAGACGAGCTGATCTACATTATGGTGCATCTCGACTATGTTCGAAGACTCATCTCGCAACAGCAAAAATCATTCAGATAAATATTGAGGAAAATCAGAACATTCATGGTCTTACTCTTGCGTCACAGTTTTAGACATAAATTCCTTATAATAACCTAACGACTATAGCATACTGATGTCCATCCAATAGTACCCATAAATAAATATGAAATTTTTGCTCTGTTAAACAACTTATAAAATGTAGATATGGATATATTCAATTTAGCATTGGTTGTTGAGGGTTTAGATGCGCAATTCCTCAAGCACATGTTATTTACATTCCTCTGCAACAGGAAACACATTCATATTGACTAAGGTTTTTCCTTGAACTGGTTCAACACGAGATACACATTTGTTTGCGGTCATTAGATAAAACTCACAAAAGTCCCATATGTACTCCTTCACACACTCAGCGTAGGTCAAAGCTCAAAATTAAAAAATGATTCATTTACTCACCAAATTAGAATCGGATCTTTTAAAGTCGCACTTGTTACTCATAAAATTAAGAGAACCAGAAGCGTACGAGTTAACTATCCCCTTTAAATATGTATTCTACGTGAAATTTAATTGACTTCTGATACAAAATATGGAATGACGCCAATAGTAAATAATCGACATAAATAATAATCAAAACACGTTGTCGCTAGGCAAGAAAGCCTCAAATGTTGGCTTTAGAGTTTAAGGTTCCTTGTGTTCGCTCACTTGTCGCAGCAATCATTTATTCAATTCTAAGGAGTTCTGCTATCTGAAATCCCAACTCCATAAATCAGGGCAAAACTGTTGAAACGTTTCCTCTTCATGGGTCAAATGTCAGCAGTTAGGTCGTCGATTGAGCCGGGAGAAATGGCTCTGCCAATTCTTGAAGAGACACAAATCAAATGAAAATTCCTTAAGATGCTGCGACCATTTATTAGAGTCTGAAGCAGCAATTGGTGACTCTTGAACGGCTACATTTGAAGGACCGACGACCAGGCACTGAAGATCTGCGGTAAACGACTACCGTGGCCAAGAGGTTCTTTTGGAGTGCCCCATAAGGGATGATGGAGAGCTAACACATCCCCAGCTCCCCCTCGGTCTGCAGGGAGGGCGACAGAGGTTGGAGTGGAAGAAATGTGAGGGAAAGTTCGCAAATAAAGATTAGTCGCACGAAAGATAGTGCGTGAGAATCGTTCAATGACTTAGGAAGAAATGTGGAAGCCAAAACATCCAAAATGAGCCACAATTGAATAAACAAGCCTTCATACTTACATCTTGATTGAAGCCAATCAGAATCTTCTTTCTAATCGGGTGCTATTATAAGAAAAAGAGAAAAATCAATGGTCAAAAATCTCAGCCATAGTATTCATTTTAACCGTTTAACTACGGTGAGAATTATTCGTATTCACCCAAATCCTGGATACTTATGATTAAACTTTTTTTCAAGACCTTTTTCAAAAGCGAACTGCTCGTCACAAGCACGATTAAACTAAACTACTTCACCGACACTTCAACAGCATTTTAATTAGGACGTACATGCACGGTTTCATGGCAGACAGTATTTTAATTTAGTTGAACTACAACACTTTCACTTTTGGTACGTGTAATTGACAGGCTTTTAGGTTTCTACATACGGAATGTTCTTCAATATGCGTCTACACGCCGATTAGTGACATAAAATTGAAATTAATCGAAGGACTTTCACGGATTGAAGGAGGAGAGCAATTTCACTTTGACGTAATTGAAAAATGAACCATTCGCCCTCAAAGCTAGAATTGAATTTTTTGTAATTTTACTTGTTACTCACGGAACTTAGAGCGTAAAGAACAACAATTACGTTAGAGTAAATTAGAGTTTATGACAATGCATTGGTATGTGAACTAAAATTTTCAACTAAATAGCGTTTCCCTATTTAGACATAACAAATATCTCAAACAGCTTCGTCTCTGAGAAATAAGTTTTTCACAATATTTTCAGCTGTTCATTTTTCAGAAAATAAACGATGAATGAATTGTGTAAAATTTCTAATCACGAAATTTCTTCCTCATTCATGAAATTTTATTCATTTCTATCCCCATACATCTACGTTCTAAACTATCAGCTGTAAAAAAAAGTTATCACGTGAAAAATTTGACTCAAAGTACGTGTCGCAAATAAATAAGTTTCCCTACTACAATTTGCTTATTAGGGGAGAACATCTCAACACTGAGAGGGAGTATTCTTCTACACTGCAGAGACTTTCATTTTTCACCTTTTTCCACAATGCACCAAATCGAGCAGAATGTCGTGTCTATGATGAAAACGACATTCAAAAATTACATTGGGCATGAAATGAAAAGTATGAAGATTTATGAAACCATCGGCGATCACAAATTGAAATGGCTATTCGATGATCAAAGTCTCGCTCCCAGGCATTACTGTGTTAAAGTTCAACAGATTCATATGTTCATCAGGTGCAATTGCGTCAGATAACATCTCTTCTTCGAGTCGTGGCTTTTTTTAATTGCTTCTGATGATAAGTAAAACAAAGCCATTGGTTTTGGTAGAGCTTTAGCTGGCTAAATAGATATCATCCTCCAATACAGCTATTCTCCACATGTGTTTTTCAATTTCTACGATTCAAATCAACTCAAATTTAAAAATTCAAGAAACAATCCTTCATTTTGATGAGATTTGTAAAAAGCTTCTTTAGATTGAATAACATGTCTTCGAACAGTCAAGAAAGACTCGAGTGAGCAGCTATCGAGCAGACCCTGTAGCAGCGACGAGCCGTTCCGCATGAGCGAAGACAAAGATGCTAACAAATGACGCTCTCAGATGGCTGCAGGTCTGACGCACGCGCGCTGCGTAGCTGTCACTGATGCGGCGCATGAATCTCGCAACTCTAATCAGACTCGTGTGAAACCAGAGCATCTGAAGGAGCTCGTTCAGAAATGAGTAATTGCCTATCTGTGGTTCTCGAATGTTTTCAGCAAGTTATAAATTGGCTCCTTGCTAAAATAAAATGATTCTGAATATTTGAAGGTTTATGTCATCGAGGAGAGGTCGCTCAAACTGTTAGGAGAAAATTAGAGTTGACGCACTTGTGATGAATTGAAAATTTAAGATCATTGTTACGGTTTCTGTTTTACAACTTGAACTTCAAGCCATTATGTGTAGACGCAATTGAGTCTAAATAAATGCTGAACCTGTCACCTAAAACCGAGAATACACTAGCGTCAATCAAATTGAAGCGAGTTCTGTCGGTTCTTTGCAGGTTAGTTGAGATGAGCTTAAGTTTGAACACATTACAAGAAGAGAAAATTTTTTACCGCTCAATTCATATGAAGCCAACACGAGAATGAAAAATACATTATTTTATTCTATTTCTTGAATGAACCGAAGTTCAGAGCCAATGAAATATAAGGGTGATTTTCAAGTCTGGGACCTAAAAGAATATTTAATAACTCCTATGTTAATGAATGGATTTAAAAAAAGTATTTATGAAATCCTGAAAATTAATAGTTCTACTCTGATTATTTTCTGATTATAATATTCACATACCACGTCCTCGAGTGCAGACAAAAATCGGCCCGATTACGCAGGCTGTTCATTACAGCACTGCATGGTGAGATCAGATGCAGTTCGCTGGATGCCTAGAGCTGATGTAGATTTGTTGATTTTTACGGTAAACTTTTCCTTTAAAGGGGCCCCGGAAGAAAAAAATCTTCCTTGGTTGAAGTAGGCAGTTGTTACTAAGATGAGTTGTTCATCTGGCCTGTTTGCCATTTTTTGGGATCCAACAAAACTAGTTATAAAATAGATATATATTTTTAAAAGCAAATGCTAGCAATAAGATTGGATAGCGTGATAATGAAGGTAGATACCCTTCTCTAATCTCGTTCCATCTATGGTTTGTTCAACCGTTTTAACCTATTAGCATGGGCTTGCTAGAGCCTGTCTGTCCGCAGCTGGAAGAAAATATTTTTCTTGATAAGTTTGGCTACGGTTCGTTCAACTCAAATTTATGTCTACAGTGTTTGGTAATATCAGCTTCCTTGGCCTGTCGGTAGCCGACCTCTCTTCTTGCCATTTCTGTCCAGACTTGTGGAGTTCAAAAAGTACAATATCAGTGAAATGCTTCCACATGGCAGTGCTGTCCCATTCGTTTGCCAGTTAATTTTGAGTCCATGATTTTAAATGCCATTTAGTTCCGGGAACGCTTACTGTGAGTATTATTTACATGTATTGTTCTTGTCCGTGCGCAGAAGCAATAATTGGAGCTTGTCAATAAATCGATTTAATCCAACCGTCTGCTTATAAGCTCCATTTGTTTTAAAATAATCCCGTATTCTGATTACTCTGGGAAATACGTATCACTAGTATTTTTCAATATTTCATAAACAGTTATTTAAAATCCATTAAATAACATCAGAATTATTAAGTATTCTTTTAGCTCCCTTGCATAAAAATCACTCTGTATACGCATCTAAACTTTAAAGAAGAGACTGTAAAGTAAAAGGCAATAGACTTTGCCCCACTTCTTTCCGATTCCACAATACGGAAATCCCACGTTACGACTATCCAATCCACTGCTCAATCACGAATGCCATAACAATGATTTCAAGCGTGATGTAGTAACGTAGACCGAACAAATTATCAGTACGTCTCAATTGATGAGTTAAAATAGAGAGCTCAGCAATATTGGCTGGGAGCAGGCAATATGAGCAAGACGTGCACACGAGAGCACGCCTTCGCACCATAATACGCTTCACAATGACCCACTTAATCCGATCAAGCGAGGCTCGCTACGATCCTTGCAGGCTTTGTACACTTACACGACGTTAAGTGCAACAATAAAGCTCAATTGTGACGGCTAAATTCCCAGTGACTTCTGTTGAAAAGCCCTTGTGAGGAGACCGACCTCCCGCGGCGCACAAACAACCGCACACAATGCCTAGCCACGGAGCTTGTTAACGGTATCGTGAGGAGGCTTATAAGAGGAATTAACTTGGACTACGGGCAGGAGTAGCCTCTGCCACTGATCTGCCTGAGCCGCGTTCGGCAATTGAATAATGAGCTTCAATGAAGCGAGTTTGTCGTCTGCAATACGGACGGATGGATGTGTACACAGAAGAACATAAACTATGCGATTTTTCGGGCACTTATCTACGTTAATTTTTGCAACAAGGGAAGCTAGACCGCAGCCCAGGTACTGGCATGAAGTGTTAGACATGAGTACCAAGTGTGACGTTTAAATTATGACCAATAATACGTCACGCCTTGGTCTGCGGAACAGTAAAAGACGTGAGTGCGGAAACTGCTGTTGTGGTATATTTTTATTTTACGTTTTTTAGGTATGAAAGAAATAAACAGCTACGATCACCTCGTTCGAACTCAGTTTACGGAATTGTTCCATAATTTGCCTCCTACAAGTTTTCAAGAGGGTAAAAATCATTAGTTTAGCCCATCTCATTTGTAATCGCGATACTTTCAATTAAGCCTGTTTTCAAAATTTTTCATGCAAAAATAAATCAATTAACTTTTAGAACTAAAAAAAATTTTAGGAACATCCACAATGAGAAATGAATATCTAGATACCAGAATATTTAATGAAGGAATTTCGGATTAGTGCAATTTAGCCTTACTTTCATTCTCAATAACACTTTTTAAAATACATAAAACCAGCCATACATGGCTTCATTTAATACGATACGGCAAACGCCTGTACCTAGCATGCTATGAAGGAAGCCACAATTTGCTATAAATCTACCGAGTGCGAGAGAATGCGCATCACAATAAAATACCTGAATTTCATTTGCTATTGCGCCGTCTTGCATGTTCGTATAACTCGCCCACGAGACGCATTCGAATCTGTAACTCAGACCAAAAGCCCTTCTTGCACGACGACGTGTAATTAAAACTGCGAGCATTGCAGATAATTACCTCAGAACACACACGTAATTCATTTACAGTGTTAATCCATCATCGTACACGGAGCTCCTCCGAGTGTTTTTATGGTCGTTAAAGTGTCAAGATGTTGGGAAAAAACCCAAGCCTGTTAACGTACTTTCCCTGCATTAAATGAGAGCTGACTCCGAGACGCCTATATTTTAGAGCACTTAACAACAAGCCAGTTAAGGAATTCAAGCAGCCGTGCATAATTAGACTCGTGATTCTTGACGGGCGAGACTTATGACTGCTAAAACCGACTGCTAATTTCTGCCCAGCACGACGAGGAAGTCACTGAGGTACTAGGGGAAATACAAGCCAAGTCGAGGCTATGTCGGGAGCAAGTACTCGTACCTCAAGTGTTTTGAGATTGTCGTACGTTGCCATCTAGTGATGCAGACGTCTGTGAAAATAACACGATTTCCTTGAGAGAGTCACGCATTTCATTTGTTTAATATTCCTGACTAGGTTTTGAGTGGCTCATCCTAAACGCATTTTTTGATGATTTGACATTTCAATTCTTTTAGGCAATAATGAATTAAATGAACATCTTTTGCTGACGTGATTACATTGTTAGACGACACAATAAGCGACATGTTAGAGATATGAAATGAGAATCCGCCGCTGATGCTCGTAACCAAGCTCAACTTCAATGAATACCTGAACTATTCAACGCATTCAAAGCGTCAATATCTACAATGATGCCAATGAGTGCTATTGCAATGAAGAATAGTGAGGGAAAGTCACAATTAACCACCATAGACAGTAGATTGGATTTTTTAAGAGCAATTGGAAAAATGAGAGATATGTTAAGCCAGCCTACGTGATAGTTATCAACATGCGCTTCATAGTGCAGGTTTTATTTCAAAGGAGTTCAATTTTCGAAGTAGGAGATCTGAGACATGGCTGCAGTTTAAAAAACCATTCGTTATTGACAACGAATCAAACGAAAAAGAGGTACAACGGCGTTGAAACTTCAAAATCTGTAGATTAATTCTAGTTTGCAAGTTAATTTCAGCCTGACCAACCACAACAAAGATGTTCAAAGAGAGGAAAGATGAAGGCGTGATTCAGCGAGTTAAGGAAACTGAATCTATGCAGTAGGTGTGTTCTTACACAAAGCTCCCCTGAGAGTAGAAAATATAAGCTGAGAAGAAAGGTTATGAAACAAGATAAAAGACGAAGAAGAGAAGAGTCAGTGCTGAAAACACAGCAGCAGTGAACTAAAAACAGATGCTACGCAACAAAACGAACTAAAAAGTCTAGTCGATTTCCACAAAATGAGAGTTTACCTAGCAGTCAGCTCGGGACCTCACATTTTCATCTTGAGGATGGTTATTTCACTAGTTACAATAGTTGTATCCCCCTGAGGGGAGAGAGCTGAAAAATGAAGAAGTCCTCTAAACACGTGTTCGCTTCGCTAAGTACAAGCCAAATCCCTAGGACCAAATTCCTGAAGAGGATTCGTTTTGTTTTACTAGCACTTCTTTATTTTCACTATAACCTGGCTCCTAACAACGTTGGTCATTATCGTGCAATAGTGTAGCTCGCGTATCAATGTGAAGGCTATGTATGTAGTTCAAGTCGTTTTTGTTTCAACGTTCTTTTTTTCGTCCATCAAAGTGTCAAGATTTTTCTCGTGTTTTCTTTCCGATATGCAGCGAACTAAAGGAGTGCATCTTTACCGTTTCATTCTCAGTGGATTCAACCACCGTCAGAGATATAAAACACTCAACGTGCTTTAACAAATTAAGTTCAATTAAGAAATTTTCGAAATCACACGTGGGGGTCATTTTCCCCAAATCTTTAGCATTATATCGTTTTCATTGTTTTTGCGTCCGCAATTTTCCCCGAACCGTTATTATAAACGGTTCGGTTTACACAAATTTATTTAATCAGTTAGTATTTTCTAATGAAATTAAACTAGAAAAGTTAACGTAAGCCTCCATTAAGACACTATTTAGTATCAAGTTAGAGACCGGGAAACCCATGCATAAAGTGTGTTCCTACTGTCACGAAACATTGACCTCTTGTTAATTTACAATAACATGAGTGTCTTGTATTGGAGGAATGATACATCTCCACGCACGCATGTAAATGATAATGCAATTTGCACCAATATATCATAAACACAGATTATATTAGATGTTAGTTTAAGCCTCCCTAGTCGTAACAAAGGCGTTTCAAAGAGAGGGAGATGGAAGTCATCATTTATTATAAAGTTTAATTATACGCGGAATTAATGCACAAGGTGTGTAGAAACTAAGTTGAGAAAAAAGTTCTTGAAACAAAATAAACGTTAAAGAAGAAAGTAGTAGGTGCTGAAAAACAGAGCAGCAGATGAACCGAAAAAGATTGCCCGTAATAAAACCCAAAACTTGTTTAATTTCAATAAAAAACAGGCCGACCTAACCATTCGCTCGGTACCTCACATATTCCCTTGCGAGTGGTAATTACTATTGATATAATAGTTGTATCACCCAGAGGGGACCTGATCGCTGGATGTTACAATTTACAACCCTTTTTTAGCTTGAACAACTCGCAATTTTAAATTAACTTTTGTACAGAACTGAATTAAAATTTGATCAAGGTTGTGGAAGAATATCCACGAACTAAATCTGAAACTAATGTAGCTTCTGTTTCACATTTCTTATGCATGCATATATATACTAAAACAACCCAGAAAATGCTTAATAAAATGATCAAACATTGGATTGCGCACAGTACCTATCTACCTGTAATTACCATCAAATCACCATCCTTAATACAACGACCATCAATTTGAATTAGGGTAATTTACTGAGGAAATAATCACTAACGGCGACTTCATATTTCAAAGCATTATACGGACGTGAATAGAGGAAACGATCTATTAGGCTGTACTTCAAGATAAAAAACACAATGAACAAACGAGATTACGTAACAACTTTGGCCCAATAAAAAAAATTATTGAGATTTGAAGTGAAAAAATAAATGAACTGAAAAGAATTCACTTCACCTTTTCGGAGCATAATACCGAATACGATATACTAAAAGGGCGGAGATTTGTTACCCCATTATTATCAAACTGGAGGCTTTACTTAATGGACGCAAGTGCTTAGCTTCTTGCTCATATGATAAATTAAGCCCTTATTGAGCATAATGATCAGTTGGGTGGGCTGACGATCGCGCGACAGGAAGGTGGTCTGCGATAAATGAACGCTGCTGATCACCACCACGCACCACCGCGCGGTCTCGGCCTTCTTCCTCAAATATGACCGACACATTTCAATCCTGTACTATACGACACCTTCTTATGGGAACCTCAACTCATACGGATGAAAATTGTTTTCAGTTATTAATTTTTTGACTCAGGCATCGTGTTAGCTGAGTGAATTAGAGAAATTAATTCTTATGGGTTGAGGTTCACGTAAAATGAGGTTCCACTCGTACAGCGACTGCACTTGAAATGTATTTGAAAAACCATGAGAGGTAGTTGCACTTAAACAACTATTAAAAATTTTTAATCGTTGTATAATAACTTCTTCAATGATTTTATACAAACGGAAAAGCCTTTCATTTCATTTTTCATTATTAGTAATTTCTGTACCAAATCTACTTAAAAAAATTATTGAGAATGAAAATGCATCATGAAAATATTCCTTTACTTTATTCCTTTCGTTTTCAGTACAATTGTTTCATTACCAGTAGTTAGACTCTCATCAAGAAAATTTGGTAAACCAAATTTGCTTCAAGTATGCAATTATTTTAAACATGCATCCCGAAAATATAATTTCACTCTATTTGTTTCATTACCATTGCGATTGTTTCATTACCAGCAATCAGACTCTTATCAAGACAATCTGATAAACCACTTCTTAAACTAATTAGCTAATCATCATATACCAATTGCTGCAGGCAGGAGCACGAATTGTCGGTGACGCTCTAATGCTGCATATTATCTGATCTGCATGCGCAGAAGTGCCTGCGCAACAGCTGCATAAGAATTCACTTCAATTAGGTAGGATGAGCGCATCTGCTTCCCGGAAACTTCCCTATGGTTAGTTATTTGGCCGTACAAATTTACCTAAGGCATGACCACGACCAAACCAACAGAAGGTGCTCACAACTCCACTCAGGTCAGTAAAGTCGTAGAAAAAAAGCACGTTAAAATCGCTGGCGCTGGGGAGAACAAAGTGAATTGGGTGTCAAAAAGTCAAAGTTGAAAACTCAATTGGGCCAAAAGTATTTCTCGACATAAGAAATCTGACAACTTACACGAATCGAAGCATGATCATGTGTAATATGTTGTTTTCTAACGAAAAACAGACTCTCAATAAATTCATAGGGTCCAAGTTCATTCGGATTCAAGACATTGCATGCATAGTTGAGGGTTAGAAGCAGTGGGCAAGCTGGGCAAATTTATCCGATACGGTATTCAGAGATCGTTCTTAAGAGGGCGGCAAGCTTCACACGAACGATGATTCACAATAATTGAAGTGAGCAGTGGGCTATTTGGGCGTCAGAGGCTCGTAATTGTCTCTAATCATCATATTAGGCGCCAGCAAACGACCACAGTCATATAAAAACTTCAATTGACGCAATAAGAGGATATGCGTGACTACGACTGCACCAAGCTCGTCTGGGCGACTTCAAGCGAAGCGGTTCGGCCACGCACGCATACTTTAGGAACGTAAATAATTTACTCTATATATTGAAATTCATCCGTCTGTTGTTTAATGTCCTCTCTCTACAAATATTTGGTTTGACCGCGCACGCATATTTTAGGAGTATAAATTATTTTCTCTATTTATTGAAGTTAATTCGCCTATTGTTCAATGTCATCTCTCGCAACAAATATATTCGGTTACAGGAGAGTTTGAGTTAGCTTAACGCAACAGAAGTGTGTCCAAAAGAGGAAAAAGGAAGGCACCATTTGTTGTGAAACCCAGGGAACAGGAATCTATGCAAAATATTAGCCTCCAGAACCTGCTCATAGAAACTTAAGATTAAAAAAGTTCATGAAACTTGATGGAAGTTAAAAGAGAAAGTAACAGGTGCTGAAAAAGGATAGCATCGGACCAAAAAAATGGTCCATAACAAAATAAAAAACCTCAACTATTTCAATAGAAGGCGAACCGAACCTTCAGCTCTGAACCTCACGTCTTTCCCTTTCAAATGGTAACATTACACAATACGTTTTCATTATTTCTTTGAGTCATTATAAAGTCTTTAAATTCTACGAACTGAGATGCACAAATGTTTTCTAAGCTAGAGCAGAATGAAATAGAAACAAACTTGGATCGTAGCAGTTTTCACTTTGGCTATACGTCAAATAATTGACGACTTAAAACAATTTTCCATGAACGAAAAAATTGAAAAATGCATCATATAATTCCCTAACGCTAGAAGCCTACGGCCACTCGGAATTTTCCATATTCATGTTGTTGATTTTAACGCATTACTTCCATATCGATTATGCACGCCACACTAGAGTGCGGAAGCTAACGTACAAAAAGAATACGTGTGTACGTAATCATCAGTTTTAAATTACAGCTCGAAGGAAAAAGGAGACTATGAACACATTGGCGTGAACTTCAACTGTTTGCTCATGATGGTTACTTCCAGGTGGTGACCGTTCGAATAAAGTACAAATGAGTTCATAATCGATGAGATAAACAGTTCGCTAGGCCTCCGTCACGTGCCTTATGTCATTTTCGATGGAGCTTCATCACTGAAGTAACATTAGCAAGCCCTGCGCTCTGACAAATAGTCTCTAATGAAGTCTTTTACGCACGACGCGCAGCTCGTGATCAACGGTCCTATGAAGCCGAGAACACCGGAGCAAACAATTGGAATTTCTGGCTACTTTGCATAATTCTTCCTTCTATTTGACGACTCTAGCCAGTCACAAATTACTGAGTCATTTACAATGAACACAGTTTTTTGTGTCTCAATTTGAATGAAAATTCAAAGTCGTAACTCAGCTCAGGGCGAATAAGTCAGGGATTCCTACCACTGTTTGAGCAAGTTTATTTTAGCTACGCAAATGAATATAAGGTGCACGAGGTTGTTGTAATGGATCAAGATCAAGAATGAACATATCGACTGAGGACAGCTCTTAAAAAAAAGTTTTCACTCCCTCAGTTACAAGCTTTAAATGGGGTGAACTGATGACGTAGACAACATCTAATTATGCAAATACTTACAGAATTGACTTCAGTAATAAAACAGCTCTTCCTCATTTGCGATACAAAATCGCGTTACACGATGAAAATTCACTTTTTATGGGAAATCGTAAGTTAAAACTTTAGAACAGAAAATCTGGATGAAAAAGCATTTGAAAAATCAGATTTGATAAATTACAGCCTCCCTTACTACAACAAAGATGTGTTAAAGAAAAGATAGAGTAAAGCATCATTTAGTATGAAGTTAATGGAATGGGGAATCTGTGCACAGGGTTTGTTCCCTCGCAAAATCCCTTGCTCGGAGAAACAGCAGGTTAGGAAAGAAGTTTATGAAACAAGATAAAAGGGGATGAAAGCTGTAGGAGGGAAAAGTATAAAAACACAAAACTCCAATTTTACTTCGACATGAAGGCCTACCTAACACCAGATTGGGACCTCACATTTCCCCCTTGGGAATGTGAATCCCCATAGACAATAATTGTATCCCTTGAAGGTGATTTGATAGTTACGAGGTTCGCCAAATCCTCGTGTTATGGCAACGAAAATAGACACTCCTGATTATTCCCTGAAAATGGCAGCAATTTCATTTACTTCGAATGAGCTTCACGACAATGTGGGCTACAAGTGCTGTCTAAATTTTAGGACTATGAGAAATTCCAAGAAAACTACACACGTGGGGTGAATACGTCACAAGGTTTTGGTTTCAAGTTTAATTATTTAACAGCGAAAGGTAACTCTTTTTGTCAATTTATATCTGATTTGACTTAAGAGCATCGGGTAGAAATCATGTAGCTACTATAGAGATATTTGTGTGCAAACAGCTTCAAATCTTCAAGAAAAGGCCAATACAAAACGTAGGGAATTACCATGGGTCTCAGCATAAACACTTATCCTTACTTTATTCAAGTCATAACATTTGTTGCTGCTCTGTTAAGCGGATTTACCGAATGACGAGCATGCAAGCATGTTAGCATGCTTGACTTTCAAAGACTGAAGGCACAAGCAAGGTACAAGCAAGACTTTCAAATACAAGTATGGCCTATAAATACCAGAGATTCAAATAGGTAAGGGACTCTCTTGCATGAAATCGCGGGCACAGACGCGCCTCACATCCAAGCCTACTCAGACCAGTCGGCAGTTTGCTTACACGCTCAACTTGAGGAGAGCTTGACTCGGAGTGTGTTATCGACCTGGCCTCAAACGAGCTTGTTGATCGAGGATGTTAATCGACGCCTTCGTTCAATTAAGATGGTGTAGGGGTAATGGAATCTATTTGACCGCAATACAGCCAGAAAATTGCTAAACAAGCTTGAACAGAATGAGCATTCAATGACAGTTACTCCAAGTTTTGAAAATTCGTGATCTTGAAGTTTTTTCATTTAAAAAGGATGGCAATTGGAATTGAAATTTTCAAATAAATTTGTCTCTAATCCTAGAGTAGTGATATATGTTAGAAATGACACTAGAATGATGCAAGTAATGATACTACATAGAATGATGCTAGAGTGATACTAGAATGATACAAGTAGATTAGATGTCAGTTTAAGACTCTCTATCCGCAACAAAGGCGTTTCAAAGGAAGAAAGTACGATTTAGTTCGAAGTTGAGCAATCGCGGAATCTATGCGCAAAGTGAATAAAAACAGTAAGTTGAGAAAAAAGTTTCTGAAAAAAAGATAAAAGTTGAAGAAGAAAGTATTAGAGGCTCAAAAACAGGATAACAGTGAACCGAAAAAAGGTAGTCCTTAATATAACAAAAACCGTTCATTTCAACAAATAGAAGGCCTACTTAACTCTCAGTTCGGACTCTCAGTTCGAGCCCTCACATTTTTGCCCTGTGAGTGCTAATTCCCACAGATACCAAAATTGTTTCCCCGTGAGGAAAGGAATAGTGCATTTTTAAAAGCATTGAACTTGACTAGAGAAAAATATAATAATTGTGATGCGAGCTTTGCTGGTAAGAAGGTTTCTACGACAGAAACGGCGAATTGAAGCTTCGAGACCGGATCATTTAGGTGCGGACGGACACGCGCGTCCAGGGATGCCTCGGACACGCTATGACGATCGATAATCCGCAGATCCGCTGACCTGCTGACCGTAGAAAATTTGGCCCTGACGATAACTGCTTTTCCGCCCGCCGTAAACCAGTTATGATACAAAGCTCCGATTTTCACACTCGGCGGGGATTGTTATAAGGGCAAAAAATGGCGGATGCGATCATCTAAATCATTGCGCCACAATGCTACGGAAATTTGTGTGAAAAGAATTCCCGTCGTGTGATTCAATTTGTGCTTACATTTAACGTGAGATTGCAAGGAATAAACATTGAATATTTGGTGGCGTTTCAGTATGATCTAATTTACAAAGCTTCTTTTGACTTTTCCAAATCGGTTTGCTTCAGGAGAATGAGTTTGACAGACGTTGACATGCATTTACACACTGCATTACTTCAAACAATAAACACATACGCATCAGTAACTACGCGGAGAAAATGCGTGCACGCAATGATACACATTTCTATGAAAAAACTGAGCGAAATACAAATAATGCATTTTCATGCTGTTTCACAAGTCTTACTGTACGTTCTCCGATATACCTTCAGTTTTACAGAAACCATTAAATCCCACAAATTCGGTGTTGCTATTCATTCGGCTAGAGTGACTGAAAAAAATTGCATCATTTTTCAGGGTGTTAGTAAACCAAAAACTCGAGATTAGCGCACCTCTTTATCTTTCGAACACGTGGCCGTTCACACATTCGACGCGAGGAGTACACATTTTGTTCAGAGTAAATACCCAAATACCCTGAATTTGTGTTCAACGGTCATCAGTGATCATTCTGACACATTAACAATGACGAATAAAAAATTGAATGATGGCGAATGATAAAATGATGTGCCAACTCATTTTTGTTACGTTCCAACTTTCACTCGTTTAGAGCACGTTATATAATGATGGGAAAAGTACTCGGCACTAGCTTTAAGAACCGAGAAAAATGAATTTCATCCGAGAGACGTTTCAACATCCCAGATAAGAAGTCGATTATAAAAAGTAAGTGTATACAAACGTTAAATTTACATGAGCACACACATGTGAAAATGATCAAATACGGACGACGGAAGACATAAACAATTAACACGAGGCTAGCACCAAATAACCGTACGATGAGTATGAACATGCCATTATGAATTATGTAAAACCAAATGTTTCACATTTTCTTGACATAATTGCTTTTCAATTGAGAAAACCGTCACTACTCTTAATGTACTGACGTCTACCCTGAGAATGAACTGACTTAATGTTCTGACGTCTACCCTGAGAATGTACTGACTTAATGTACTGAATTCTACCCTGAGAATGTACTGACTTAATGTACTGAATTCTACCCTGAGAATGTTCTGACTTAATGTACTGACGTCTACCCTGAGAATGTACTGACTTAATGTACTGACGTCTACCCTGAGAATGTACTGACTTAATGTACTGACGTCTACCCTGAGAATGTACTGACTTAATGTACTGACGTCTACCCTGAGAATGTACTGACGTCTACCCTGAGAATGTACTGACTTAATGTACTGACGTCTACCCTGAGAATGTACTGACTTAATGTACTGACGTCTACCCTGAGAATGAAAAATTCGATACCCCGTGCCTGAGCATTTGAAACTTATTGATTGATTATAAATTAGTTCTAGCCTCCCTTACCACAACAAAAATATTCAAAGAGAGTATGGAGTTTTGGGAAAACGGAATCTATGCACAAGGTGTCTTCCCGCACAGGATACCGCGCGCATAGAAACAGTAAGTTAAGAAGGAAGGCTAGAAAACAAGGTAAAAGTTGAAGAAAAAGGTCAGAGGTACTGAAAAACAGGAGAGTAGTGAACCAAAAAAACATGGTCATTAACAAAACAAAAAACCTTTTATTTTCAACAAAAAAGAAGGCCTACCTAACTCTCAGATCAAGAGTTCACATTTTCTCCCGGGAGTGCTAATTCCCATAGATACAAACAATAGTTGTCTCCCCCAGAGGGGGGGAGTTGAAACTATCAACAAAAATTGAGCGAACGGTGGAGAGTGTAATGAGTGCTGCTAGAGCAGTGCAGTCTCCACGCGCCCACAGGAAGCTACCGTCAATGAGCGCACTTGCCCGCTAATTCATATGATTAGCATCCGCCCTTCCTGCCTCGCGCTTGCTAACTTCTTGCTCCTGTGCACTGCTGCGATCGCGCAGCTTCAGTCATTGCTGAACGGTATCTCCCTGGCAGAAATAACAGGGATGCAGGCCAGCGTAAAAATTGAAGTAACAGTAGCTTCAATAAATTGACGATTTTAATGGGCACCACATGAGAACTACTAAGTTTACCCTTAGAAAAAGGCAAGAAATGGTCTTAAAGAAATAATTCATAGCAGATTTTCACCTGTGTGAAACTTGAATCCCATTAAGATCCGGTTCTCTTGGCCCCCCGTTTGTCTAACATGCTTGGAAATAGAATCACAATGTTTTCATGAGCATTTTGTTGGAGCACTCTGCAGGAATTGTTTTACGACTTCAAATTTTCTGCTTCACTAGCTCTCGGGAACACTTCTCTCGCTCCGAAATAAACCTGGGTCAAGCAATGATTCAGTTGGACTGTAGGAAATATAAGGTGTCAATCACTGTAGATTTCGTCGTCTGAGCTTTATAACCCTGTTGACATTGTGAAATCTAAAAGCAATACATCACGTCCTAAACAACTGTACGAAATTTCAAATTTGAAGTTGGCGTGCTGGCGACTCAGTAGTTAGTTTTGAAAGCATACTAACTTACTCTAAGTTAGATTTGTGGCCAGTTTTTAATTGATTTTGAACTAACCAAGAATATTATTATTATTACATAAGAAAGTTTTAGCTTCACTTAACCACGACAAAGATGTTCCAAGATTAGATTAGATTATTAGTTAGTTTAAGCCTCCCAATCCTCAACAAATGAGATCCAAAGAGAGGAAGGAAGGAAGCACCATTTTGTATGGAGTTAAGGGAACGTGGAATCTATGCAGAAAGGGCATAGAAACAGTAAAATGAGAAAGAAGTTCATGAAACCAGATCAAAGATGAAGAAGAAAGTAGTAGGTGTTGAAAAAACAGGACAGCAGTGTACCGAAAAAAAGTTGGTCCGTAACAAAACAAAAGCCAATGTTTTTTCAACAAAAAGGAAGCCTACTTAATCCTTAGCTCGGGCCCTCACATAGTCCCCCTGGGAGCGCAAATTCCAATAGATACAACAGTTGTATCCCCCCTGAGGGGACTAACAAAGAATAAAATATAAGTCTTGAAAAAAGCTCAAAACTCGAGTTATGAAGTGCAACTGGATGTCTGGGAAACTGACAGATTTTCGCCAGATATTCTCCATTATACTCCACACGTGTCACGTGGTCTTAGGAATCTGTTCTTCAAGTGAGTCACTATGGTTCACGTGTATTTTATACAGTTCTCGTCAGCCTCCCAGATTTGCCACACCCCTCTTGGTAGCTACTTACCTGGTGAAGACGCTTTTGCCTACTATTTGCTTGGATACTTGCTAGAGACACTCTTGGCCGCTGCTTGCCTGGATACTTACTGAAGACGCTTTTGACTGCTACATGCTCGGATAATTATTTGCTGGAGACGCTCTTGACTGCGACATTCCTGGTTGGAGGGGGTGGCTGACGGACGTAAATCAGTTACCTTGCCCCCACTCATCAGGAGGCCTGTACTTCCTGGCGTACCATCTTTAGGTGAGGAAACTTGCAATAATGGTTTTACTTCAAGTTTCTGAACTCCAGACATTTACAATTTGATTTTATAGGTCTTGAGCCGTAATTTAATTCATATGTTAAAAAATTTGTCAATGGGGCGTGAGCTTGTTTGGGGCTCATCAACCGACTTCCATTCTTCATTACTAAATGTACACTAAGTGGCAGATAGAGTCGCGCACCGCATTTCTGCATACTTTGTAAATTTTAAATCATTTTATTTCAGGGTTCATTTAAAAAACTGCACATGACATACTAGAAGTGTTTGTAAAGTAATTACGATCTTTTTCGAGTGATTTTATTCTTAACGGAGAAATGAAGACTCGTGGAAATCAGCACTAGTCAGCATTTGATAAAAGAATCATAATTGAGCTTCATCAAAGTGGAAAATCTGCAAGGTACATCAGTACAGTAACCAGTATAAATATGAGAATGATGCAGATAAAAATAGCTTGCTGGAAACAAATGGTGAACTCGGCTCATCTCGTCCAAATTGTGGAAGCCCTAACATTATTGACGACAGAGACGCTCATTGAAGAGGTAGGTGAAGAAAAATCGGCATTCATCAACAGGATACCTAGCTAGTTTTGTTAGAGCTCCATGAACAATTTCTCAAAGAACTGTGCGTCGAGAGTAGAGGAAAATGAATTGAGACAAATTCAAATTCACCAGGAAGCCGTTAAGGGTCAACAGTGATTCTGAAGAAATCTTTTTCAACTTGAGAACACCGAGATCGGACTGATGACGATTGGAAGCGTGTCGTGTGAATCGCTGAGTCTAAATTCACACTCTTACAAAACGATTATAGCCTGTTAGGGTATGGCGACAGCCACGTGAAGCTGTGGATTCATCTTGCACCGTCCCAACCGTTCAGGCCCCTGGAGGCAATGGAATGCTTTGCAACGAAATTTCTAAGATAGAAATGGATCTACCACTCTTAGGTGTAACAAAATGAACTCCCAAAACTATTTGGCAGTACTTTCTATCTACGTTTATTTTTCCTTCGAGTTTTATTTTTCTGATGACACCGAGATCTTTCAGGTTGATAATGCTAATAACTGATCCCTATACTCGGGTGATTAGATGCGATGTAGGAGGCGATACAAACACCAGTTGATTAGCCTTGGAAGCAAGTGTTCCCAAGCTAGTACAGAAAAAAGTTAAATTAACATTTTAGCGAGGAGAGCTAGGATACTTCCTCTTCATTAGAAATTAACTACGGATCCTTCTCACTCCATGATAGTTCCGCGTAACAAGGAAAAATTTCATAATTTTTAAGTGTCTAGATGCAAAGAATTAAACGTCTCCCTAAAGCAAGTCAGCCACATGATGTGAAACCAATTGATAAATATTAGAATATCATAAGTACATCGTTGTTGAAAAGGGAGAAAGTACTTGATTTTTGTGAAGTAGAATGTCATCTTTTCTACCCAACTCGGGTAAAATTTATGTGCCTTATAGGTTATTGAGGAATGTCAATGCAACTGTATGACAATGGGAAAATATACTTGAAGAAAAATGAGTTTCATTCTTCGTACCCTATTCCTGCACACAAACTTAGTTTGATGTTATTTTCGAGTGACGCACTTTACATAATTGATTTCAATCAAATTCACTCGATACTACAAATGCAAATTTGATACGCAAACAAAATTGAAACAAATCAAATTCAAAAGACATTTGAGTGTAAGACTTCATGACCCATGAATACGAGCACGCGTGCATTGTGTCACCCGAGCATTATTACACTCCCTCGTTCAAGCTCTGTCAGTCTCAAAACATGACCATCCTCATAAATGTGAAGTTCATATGTACAAATGAGGTAGCTTTGGCCACATCTCAGTCACCGCCAGCAAAGTCAGATGCTAAAAAATTTTTCATCTCTAAGCTAGGAGGGAGCTCACGACACAAGGCCTCAGTTGACCAGTATTGAGATTCACTTGCATTTAAGAATAGATCTACACACACATGTTCAATTGCCAAATTAAAGCTATCAGTGAGGCATTTTAACACTTTGACTGCGACTACCAAATATTAAGTTCAATGCCAAACTTAAATTTAAAGTCAATTGAAGTAAACCATTTTAAAAATACCAAACATAAACTGGATCGTGCCTTCATTTAGCTTTGATTTAGTATTTATGAAAATTGAATTTGTGACTACTGGTCGGTCAGCAGCATTATGAAAATTTCCTCCTTGTACCACCGGTGGCGCACGTCGCAGTCAAAGTGTTAATACATTTTTACTGCATGTATTCTTCACACAGCTATTCGCAGTTATCAGAATAATATAAGTAACCATTATATACTAAGCTTTACTCGTAACATGGTACAGGAAATTCAATTGGCGCACAGGTTCCAAAACAACGAAAACAAAACATACGTTGCGTTTCGAGTCGCCCTTACTGCTTTTAAAATACGTCGATCGTTATCGTTTAAACTTGATAGAAAGAGAATACATATGATCTCAACTTTCAATTCTAAAAATATGAGAATTAAAGCGTCAATGCATCTTGAGACTTCACGCCACTGGCTTCATACGATAATTTTACTCAACAGTTTCGGGTATCTGAGAAGCTGAAGGTCGGCCACAATTAAACTGAGGCGTCTCTTAAGATTGCGGGTTATACGAGTTATTGGAGCGAAGTGAGCGTTATTGGAGCACAGTAATGTGAGGAATGTCTTAAGCCACGAGGGGAACATTTTTAGAGAGAAACATCTTGCACTTAGATAAAAAAGAACGAAGTAACGCACGATGTTCGGTAAAATAGTTTTAAATTTCACATGTCAAAACATGTAGAGGTTCTAACTGTAAGTTTTGATGAGATGCGTTTACGTTTCAAAATATCCGGCACAGCCAATATCGTCGTACAGCTTCCGTGATCGACGTAGACAGGTGGCGACATGTGAAGCGAATATGGCACAACGTCGCGGAAAATGCAAGAAACTGAGTTAAACAGATGCCAAAACTTCACGGTTTTGCGAGTTGTACGATTTGACGCAAAGATGTATAAAAAATTAGTGGATGACATTTGATGCTGACACAATTTTAGTTAATATTGATCTATAGAGGGAAAGATGTGGGAAAACAGAACATAAGACGCTATAAGTCGAAAGGACAGATTGAGATACACTAATAATGTCCTAAATGAGTAGGAAACCAAATTAAAAAAAAACTTGATTCGACCATGCCCTTTGACATAAGGAAATATGTCACCTTCCATTCTAACGCACTGAGGTGTGTCAATGAAAAATTTCCGAGATGAAAACGCGGTATTCAATATTTTTATTCTCAGAAATTCGATGTAAAAACAAAAACTCGAAACACTCTACGCTGTGAGGAGTAGCTAAGAATGTTACTTGAAGATATTTAATTACCGAGAAATTAAACTATCAGTGGGAAGTTTGAAAAATTTTGTACCGTGATTAAATTATGCTCATTTAAAAAAAGATGAATCAACTATTGAATAATAGTGTGCACCTAATACTCAAGATCCGCCTCTGCGCACGGAGAATGGATTTGATGAACATCAACACGCATGAAATAAGAGTACATTTAAAAATACATCACATTATCCTGTACATTTCTCGAGGCCTGTTTAAAACATTTGAAACAAGAATATTAACTCATGTTCCCTAACTTAAGATCATATTCATTTGACTTTAAGTAGAGTAAGTTTGTAAAAGAATGCCACAAATTCTTATAATCGAATTAATGTAAAGGGATGGACAGCACAGATGCAAACTGCAGCTAGCCTCCACATCTCCAGATGGTTCGAAGAATTTGTTGTTACTGACAAGAGGGAAGCACACGAGTGAAGCCACTGATGTTCTCTGCAGGCTCTTCCGATTGCTCTGAGCAGATGCTACATCACTCATCGAGCTCTGATTGCAATCTAGCGCTTACAATCCCTTGAACAACAAACCTAAATCTCAACGAGAGGAAAAGATAAAAAGGAGCTATTCATAGTCATGCCAATGACCAGCTGTGGAAAAATTAAAAACTGCAATTGGTTTGATGATGGTCCTAGTCTGAAACTTGTGTTGTTCAAAATCATGCTCATCATAAAAACACACCACGAGAAAACCAATATTCTGAAATCCGTTTGCACAAATTGTGCTAAATTATTTTGAAGATTAACGTGTGAAGAAAAAAAATTGGAAGTGGGCAAAGTAAAGAACAAAAGAATTTACGACAGGAAAACGAAAAATCGAAGAATAATTTCTTGACATCGTACCTTCACGAAAAAAAAACAAAATATTACTCACTGTTTGACCTTTTGACGAGAGCTGCAGCTGAATTATGAGACGTGGTTCACGGCATGTCTTTGGTGCGTGCGGAGTGCACCATAAGTTCAACACCCACAATTACTGACCTAAACTTGATGGCAAGCTCGGCGTCGTTCAGAGGTCACACTTTTCTTCAGCAGAGGAATTATTATCAGCTAATAGGCTAGCTAATCTAAGAACCTATTCGTGCAAGAACTCAGAACTGACGCAGAACATCTATGTGGCCGTATTTTTTTTTAATTTAATGTGGATTAGCCATCATTGGTTTGTATTATTAGACTACTCTTCATTTTCATTGCAACCGAGTTTCCAACAGTAATTTTTCGAGCCACGTACATAAAAATGAAAAACTTTGACACATTAGACACATTTTAGACACATTTCTAACGTACTACAAACTGAACTTGAAAATGAAAGGGAATGTAATATGAAACGAATGGTAAAACCATCATGAAGAAAACCACTTGTGGAGCGCACTGAGTGAGACAATTTTACACCATTTACACACCTCCACAGCTTAAATTGATGAGCATTCAATCCATTTCTTCAGCCAGCATTCTTTGCATAAAATAGAAGTTATACGAAGTTAGTTAGGGCACCGAACTATTTTTTGTCATTTCTGGGGTTCATGTGGTTCGTAACCTGTTTTTAGGATTTAAGTAAATGAAATCGACACCGCAGTGTAAAGTTCTCAGGCGATAGACAAGATAAATCTGTTTTTTTCCCGGTCGTGCAGAGATTTCCATTTCTCATGATTCCGTTGTTCCGGAGATCTTGCATGAACTGTAGCCGAATGAACGTTCTTTCTAAAATTAACACAATTTTTCATTTGCCACTTATTGTTAATGATCAGAAACTTCACTGTGAAAAATTTTTACGGCACTGATTCGTAACAATATTCATTAACCACATCACTAATAGGTCAATTCTTGAGACTGTGAATCTCGACGAGCTCTTTATCGAGACTTCAGGCGCATTAGCTCACACAATGAACCTCTGCGGCAAATAAAAGATAAAATTTAGTACTTTTCTCACCATGAGTAGTTAAAAGATTCATTTACCAAAGAGTAAATGTTTCTTGAGAATTTTGTGTGTTAACTTCCGAGAGGTGTCTTCAGAAAAAAGTGTTTATATAAAAAAATACTCACAAATGACACAGCGCTATTCGTTAAAAATTAACAAAAATTTTTTCTTAGCTTCCGACTTCCGAATAAATGTTAATATCACTCAAAAATTACAAGGCAGAGAAACCATTGTCTGACATACTAAAGTCAGTTAGACATTTTGAGAAGCGGATTTGGAAGTATTTCAAATAGCCGCATGAATATTTAATAAAAAATGAAAGTTGAGACCTACTGTCGCATCAGACATGGCATGAGAGCCTACGTAAGTATGGTATATCTTTTCTTTAGAACTAATCCCATAAGCACTGAAACATTGAGGAAACTAGCTTGGAGTTCATTTCCAACTAGGCCTGCTTTTATTATTGGCGTTTTACAAATGGTTAAAGTGCTCCTCTCGCATCACAGCTTGACACTCTTCACCACCGCTAGCCAGATGTGACAAATACCAAATTACACAAAACAAATTACGTAAGCCAAAGCAAAGTACTCAATTAATACAATTGTGGGCGTTGTGCCATACACAGCATAACAATTACTTTTGTATATTTTTTTTACAAATAAGAGGCGTATCGCTGTTTTGCACTTCACAATAACGCATTTTTCATGGGAAATTTCTTTCATTTCCCATTTTGTACGGTGCAAGAAAGGGCTAAAACCTCCCTTAAAATCACCACATGTAGCTCGCTCGACGAATACACATCCCAAAATCTGTAAAAATTTCAAATGCGAGGAAATATATTTTCAAATCATTGTTTTGTGTACGCATGTTTTGTACAAAGTAGAACTATTACGAATAGTATCGAGAAAAGTAACTAACTAAACTACAGTTCACAGACTTGAGCTTGCGTCCAGGGTTTTTCCTTGTTAAGATATCAGGAATGCCGTGCGGAGTGATGGAGGCTTGTACACTAAACTGGGACTGTAATTTCACATGAATTAATACTGTCGTTTTCGCAGACAATTAATTGTTAATGAAAATCGAAAGAAATGTAGTAGGTGTAATATTTAACAAAACTGGTAATTCGCAGTGATAGCATTTCCTACGTTTAGAAATTCCCACGTTTGGACGTACGAAGCTCCGATAGTGTTCGTAAACGCTTCATGCTTAGGATATTTATCGAATGCATTTTAATTACATTTTTTGAAGTAGAACCAAATTTATATTTGAAAGAACTTCATTCATCAAGCACGATAAGCAATCCTCACAATCCTCAAGCAATCCTCACCACAAATCAAGTAATCGACGCGATAAGTCAAGAATCCATAAGTCATGTAACCCACACGATAAGTCATGTAACCCACACGATAAGTCATGTAACCCACACGATAAGTCATGTA
>JACJUY010000802.1:100636-131033 GCA_014220935.1 Platorchestia sp. MABIK
TCCACGATAAGTCAAGTAACTCCACGATAAGTCAAGTAACTCCACGATAAGTCAAGTAACTCCACGAAAAGTCAAGTAACTCCACGATAAGTAAAGTAACCCACACGGTAAGTGAAGTAACCCACGATATAAGTCAAGTAACTCACACGATTAGTTTAATAATACATACGATAAGTCTCGTAATACACACGATAAGTCTTGCAATCCACATGACAGTGTTACAATCCAAAAAGGAGCGTCTTTCGCAACTCTATGACTTATTTATTGGAATGATGTATGATTTCCTGATTCGTCAAGTTCTCTGTCGGCATGACTTGTGCTAAGGATCGATACGTCAAACTCTGTAAGCAGGAGGAAGCTACGCTGGAGGTGTGAGGGTTAAGTGGCGGCCTGTCAAATGTGACAGCCGGGATCGCACGTCAGCCACCACCAAATGGGCAGTTGGCTGCTCACAGTAGTTAGACGACGCCGGAAGACGCGGTCACTTTGATGAGACCAGTTTCCATAATAACGAGGAGGATGTTCAAAATAGAGGTGATTTAGCGTCGCCTATAGAAAAGATGACGCGGTTCCGTTCTAAAGCAGTAAGTGCCTAACATTGTTGATGGTAAAGACCTAAGCGATATTAATTCAAGGTTAATCGGCAGTTTTTCAAAAATTATTCCTAGGTGCATCTCAGTGAATGTTCTACCATCCCGATGAATCAACGGATATCCTACAGCAAAAATATAATAGGAATTAAGAACACTCAACTTGAATGCGAGCAAAGGATGACGAATGATGACTTTTTCGTGGGTTTATCCGACGTTAGGGCTTCCTAAAGCTATCATCACAATGAAACTTTAGTAGCTACTCAGAGTATTAGGCAAGTTGTGGTTCAACAGTTAGCGACAATGCAGGCGTTGGCAACTCAAATTGACGCAACAGTCAAGTGATAAGATGGCAATCGAGGCAAAAATTCCTGCGTGATTTTTGTTCCACAAAATATCATCCTTTCCCACTAATGGAACGGAGAATGTGGTCTCTGACAGCGTTTCGCAAAGAACATGACTGGTTTTGCTGCGAGGAGCTAAAGATGACACTGTGAAGTGCTATTTCCCCATTTTTAAATTTTTACCGACTCGCTAAGGGGAAGTGCGAGAAATTAAACTTTTTGAAAACTGATTTACACGTGACGCTTCTCATGCACTGTCAGCGATTACAGAATGAGCGAGATTAAGGAATTTTTTATAAACTCAATTGGACGATTCCAACGCCCGGAATAAACTAATTATATTTTATATATGAAGAAACAATGATGAAGTACGGTTATTCTGTAACTAAAATTTCAATGATGAAACACGACTGTAACTGTAGGACAACTTTATTAAGAACGAGGAATGTTTTTTAATTAGAAGGAAAAACAGTTTTACATGCTCCTTTATATAGTCGTCCTGCCATTCGACCTTATTTTATTCACAAAACCGAGGGATTTATATGGGTCTCATGGAAATCTATCTTTGAAATAACAATTAACGATAAGGAACCATCGAACGACTAGCATCCAATCCCATAAAAAAAACATTCATATTCTGAGGTTGACAATGATCAGGTACATGTGAGCATCGAGGAGATCATTCTGACAGGACTTCCTGCTTCCTTTTCCTGCTTTCCTTTTCCTCTGGAACGACCAAAAATTATTGCGCAGAGTTATGTTTAAAAAAACAGTCAGTAAGCGAGCTTTAATTTTTCGATTAGCGAATATAAAATACCACGTATTAAAATTTCACAAGTGTGTGAAAAACTAGTGCCAAATTGCGAAAGAATTTCTGTCGGTACACATATAATAAGGAAAGGGAAGCTCTTTAAATTGGGACTTTTTGTTCACTCTCTCTTTCTCCTTCAGTTAAGGAGCTGAAAAAGCATTTGTATGAACCGAGTGTAATTATAGAGTAATCAAGAAATATATTTCCTTTATATCCACCTAAACTTACGTCTTTCTTTGAATTAAAATGTTTCTATTAGTGATGCGCGAATGTGCGAGCTCAAAGCGTCAAATTAACCACTTCCTGTCGCTGTCTAGGCTCTACGGCGAAATCTTGTGAAGGACCAAAGGCCCCGTACCTTCGTTAGTTTTCTTCGGAAGATTTGTATCTTTCAATGCGAGAAGGGCGCAAATGTAGTCACGATAACGTTGACTTCATTGAAGAAACATTCAAGTGGCGTCGGAAATGCTGATGGTAATCCTCTTATAAAAATTATATTAAGGTCCAAATGCATACCTTACGCCTAAAAAAAGTTCGATTGAGATAAATGAAACATATTGTACAAAATTCAAATATGCTTCTGGGTTTTATCAAGAACTAAGCTTCAAGCAAGACTACATTTTAATCAGCTACGAAAGGTTTAGAGTAAATTGGTGCGGTGGGTGAAAAGTTTGGAGTTAGTTTTATGCTCACGGGGATTTCTTAACACGTTCACTGCGTATTGGGCCACATGTGTACCGACAGATAAATTGTCCATTTACGTGCCGGTATAAATGAATGACTTTTTATCGGTTTCATAACATTTTAAAAAAAAATTGTTGTCACACGAGATGAAATGTTATCGTGCTAATGTATTTTTCATATTCATTAGAAAGAATTAAAATGTATTCAAGCTGGAAAATCGATTTCCCTATTCCGCTTCTTACAACCTAACCAAACCAACCGTAACAGTCGCGGAAACGCAGTGAACGTGTTAACGTTGAGAACGCCATAATTTTCAAGAAAATTATCAAGAAAATAATAAATACCATGAATACAATGCTTTAAATTCAATTTTACAAATACTGTGAGCAGGTTTCAAAACAATTGGACCATAAATAAAAAAGAAACGCGTACCGTTTACTGTTTGAGTATGCCAGCCAAAAAATTCACGATTAGAGTAAGAAAGTAGGTAAAAGTATATTTTGAAAGGTGACAATCCTAACCTAACCTAGATCCCGGTAGTGCACTTGACATACATGAACTGAAAGCTCGCGGCGTCAAATCACCATGTCCTCAAAAAAGCGCGGGGCGTTAATTCACCTTTTTCTGGAAAAATGTCTAGATTAGATTGTTAGTTAGTTTAAGCCTCCCTATCCGCCACAAAGGTCATCCAAAAAGAGGAAGGAAGAAGGCACCATTTAGTACAGAGTTTAGGGAAGGCGGAATCTATCCAGATAGGGCATAGAAACAGTAAGTTAAGAAAGAAGATTATGAAACAAGATCCAAGTTGAACAAGAAAGTAGTAGGTGGTGAAAAACAGGACAGCAGTGAACCGAAAAAAGATGGTCTTTAACACTACAAAAATATTTTATTTCAATAAGAAGGGTCAATATTGATTTTACTGTTGTCAACGATTTTGAAAATTTCGTTGCCACATTTAGGTAATTGGAGAAAATTTTTCAAGACGTTTAACATGAATAATATTGTGCTCGCAAATGCTTAATTTTCGATATATAGCAATTATAACGTTCAGGTAATAGCATTAACGGCAGTTTCGATATGGCTCATCCGGTGTTTCGCGGATGCGAACCACATGAAGTTCGTGTGAAATTAGAGTTTAGAGACAGACTTGAGCCTCTAGTTGATCTTAGCCATTATGAACGACATTCAACACTTTGACTGCGACTTGAGCCATATTTGGTCACTGAGGGAGTTTCCATTATGCTGCTGACAAACCAGTCGTCACAAACTCAATTTACAATATACCTAACCAAAATGAAATAAAAACACGATCTAATTAATGTTTGATATTTTCAACATTGCTTACTGCAATTGAATTTGGTCAATTTTGAATTTAAGCCTTTCACTAAAATTAAAAATTTCGTTCCGAGGAACCACTAAAGGAACACACTTAAAAACGTTTTACATGAATGACATTCTGCTCGCTGATGCGTTATTTTCGAGTTATTCAACTTTGAAGTTATAAGAACGTCGTGTGTAAAAGTGAAGGAACGGACACGTAAATATGCTGTAATACGGTATTAACGGAACGATGGGTGAGGTTAGGGTAGGTTATGGTAGGTTAGTTAAATAAACTAACCTAAAATAACATAAATCAACCTAAACTAACTTACCTTACCTTATCCAAACCGAGGCTGTTAATTTCCCGCCAAGAAGTGGGCGCGTCACGCCAGAAAAGTGGGCGTCACCCAACAATGCGGCAACTAAGCAACCGACCAAATAATGTTATTCCTATCTGAACGTAATTATTGTTATATATCAAAAATAATGCATCAGCGAGCAGAATGTCATTCATGTAAAACGTTTTTAAATGTATTTCTTTAGTGATTCTTAGGAACGGAATTTTTAATTTCCGTGAAAGGCTCAAGTTCAATATTGACCTTGAATTTAAATTTGAATTGAAAATGAAACTTCATTTTTACCTGCCTCAGTCAAAGTGTTAAATTTTGTACGCGGGTAAACCTAAAGGCCCCCATACACTACACGCGCCACGAGCCGAGCCGCGAGCAGAGCCTCAGGCTCGCTCAAGCCTGCTTGGCTCGGGCTTTCTGCCTCCCCACACATTACACGAGCCGAGCATTAGTTTGCAAGTGTTTTCTCTAGAGATAACATGGACTTTTCCAATTCAGATTCAGATGACTTATTAGAAATTGCAATTTGCTCAAGTGCTAAACAACCTCGAAAAAGGTCTTTGGCTATTGAAGAGGGGAGAACTGTCTCATGGCCAGTTAATTCAGGAATTGAGACCAAGCCTCGAGACTACGCTAATTACTTGAGAACTTAATGAATCAACGTACACTATGAGATTAACCACAGAGTCTCTCGTTGCTGTATCATCGACCTGTCTACATTTACAAACCAAGACACCATATGCTGCGTTTATTTTAATTTGTTTGAATAATCTTGACTTTTCAATTTCTACAGACAAGGATAACTCCGATAAAGTTCAATAAATTCTACAAGAAAATCTGGTTAATGTGTAGCGTATGTTAATAATCGAATTTTGAATTTTGGGTGCCGAAACATTGTTAATTAGATCAAAATAAACAAGTTTTCATTCATGTTTTTTCCGTCGCAAATGAGTATTTAACGAGTTATAGCGGTAGGTTTAGTTTTGTCTATGATGACGAATGCGCTCGATTAAACAGCTACTCATCTATTTTTGAATTTTTGTTGCTTGAAACACGGTAATAACATTAAAATGAACTACTTTTCTTCTATACAATTTTTGCAACAAATGAGTATTTTACGAGTTAGAGCGGTAGGCTTTATTTTTGCGCGATTGAGCTGTTTAAGTACGCACTTTGTAATTTATTACTTGCCGGCCCCACGGAGCCTGAACCCACTTCTAGAGTCTTTTAGTTAATAACACAATAGAAATTATCACCAAAAAACGAGTTATAGCGGTATCAAGCAGTATGTTAACTTTCGTCTTAGATGGCTGGAACGGGCTCGATCATTCAAGCGCGTTGGAAGGAAGCGTCCACTGCAGTGTTGCCATACGACGCGCTCGATGAATTACTTTCCGCTTCGAACACTTGAGCTGCGGTAACTAATTTACCGCTATAACTCGTAAAATACTAATTTGCGACGGAAAGTGCATAGAAAAAACTTGTTTATTTCAATCTTGTTAACTATGTTTCGGCACCAAAAATTCGAAATTCGATTATTAGCAAACGCTACACATTAACCGAAAATCTTTCTTATCCATATTCACTTTTACTCAATATACTTTTATCACACTTGCAATTCTATAGTGCGTCGTACATCAAACACTTTCTGAAAAAGAAAAATTCGTTAACATTGTGCACTAGGCTGACCGCAGGCTCGGCTCGTGCCATTTTACCACCACACACTACCCGAGCCGAGCCGCAAGCCAGGCCAAATATATGGAAGTGACAGTTCAGCACGAGCCGAGCCACGAGCCTGATTGCGCGGCTCGTGGCTCGGCTCGAACATGCCCACACACTACACGAACTGGCTTGGGGCTCGGCTTGTTTGCTAAGGCTCGGGTCGTGGAGCGTGTAGTGTGTGGGAGCCTTTACGGTTTCATTGGCGCAAGATGAACTCATTTTCACAGAGTACGTCATTAGCAGCTTATTCGATTAAAACTCAAGATGTCAGAAACAATTTCTGAGAGTGCAAGTTACTGAAACCATCTTCCAGACACACTTGATCACGTTATGAAAGGAATAATCACAGCCGTTCGACTAATTGGCAAAGGTTTTGGCTAAGATTTAGCCTAAATGAAAATCATAGGCGCAGTACTGTTCAAATCTCATTAAAAGTTATAGAATATTATGGTAATATTATTAGATAAAATCTAAAGGTAGTTCGAGCATTGTGTCTTGATTGCAGAGACGATGACACGTTAAGAATGATCACGTAGAAAGAATTTGTAGTCTTTGAAACACTGCAGGTGCAAACTTCATTCAAGCTCATGTCGCCTACGCTTTTTCAAGGTTTGAGAACTTTTTCCTCCAGATGCACCTTTGGGAGTCTGTCTTGAAGACTGTTCACTCACACCATTCACCAACCCACGCCACAGCACCCACTGCAGAAAACAGGAGACTTCTTCCATCGAATTTTTTTCTGCGTTCGCTTCATGTGACGTCAGTAAATTAGAATTTTCAGTCGAAGCTTGAATTCCGCGTTGCCAACGCCCTCGCTCTACGATTAGCATTCGTTGAGAAATAGTTACATCTGGGACGTTGGAAGCATTGCTCGGCTGATAATGAATAATGGTATCCATACTACAGTAGTTTACTTGAAATGTCATAGTTTTCTTGATACTGGCATTCACTCTATTAAAGAACAAAACAGGATCAAGTTCATGCTACGAATATTTAAGGAATTTTAGAGCTGATCACCTCGTGTGAATGTATTATTAATGACGAACTGTAATGGTTGTGATAAATACCAGCTCAATAAACAACTTAAAATTTTCTTTATTGCCATCCCAGACACGATGTTACCCTAGTGGACAGAAAAGTTGCCCCTGGCAAATGTTGAAAACCGTACTTTTGCTCATGATTACCATAAAAAAGTGACAGTTTTCTCTTCCTTGAAGTAGATTTTTAGTTTATGCCATTGCTAAATTGAATCGTTTTACGACTGCAAGCGAATGCTTAAACGAAAACCATCATCTTTCATTTGTAGAGGCTGCCAGAAGCAGTTTGAACCTTCCTATAAAAACCAAATTCCCCTATAGACGTATTCGCCACAGGTACTCTAGAAAGTACATTTTACTTCCACTAGCTTGGCTTGTGCCACCGCGAGTCAGTTTGGTTCGGCTTTTTATTGGGTTTTCCATTTTTAGTATCTTTGATGCTCACTATAGTAATCTTTCCTCATACTTTCAGATGACGTCATTCCAATTTTACAAAGCGAGATCAATGTGTTTGTTTTCTTCACTCCTTTGAACTTTTTCTCTCGGTTGAACAAAACAGGTGTTCCATTTTGTGGCTCAATCTTGTGCAATGCTTTATGTTCTATGGAACAGCAGTCCATTTTAGACTAACTTAGAGCTTACTTAAAACACTTTTGGTGCGGCGTCATACGTAGCATCTAAAGTTCTACAAACTCTTCATCTACGAGATTCAGACATGAATGTTTGCTTTTCTCCTGAAAGAATTGGATTTCAAGTGGGTGAATTATCACTTTTATGTAGCGTATCAAGGATACACATCATCTCTTATTTGACTCGATTTAATACAATAATTTTGATCACTTCAGAGTTGAAGATTAAACTTAGCAAAGCTCTACTGTTGTTAAGAACTTCGCCCGTAAAACAAGGACGTATGAGCAAGCCAAGTTCAAAACGGACATTTAGAAATGCACACAGCTGGACCTATGAACAACCTTATTGTGATAGCAAGGTTAGGAGCACGGTAGAGGAAACAAGGTAGGGTTATTTTTATAGGAGAAAAAACACCTCTTCTTGTTCGGCTAGCCAATAAAAAGGCTTTATTTCAAACAAACTTTATGACGTCACCAAAACGCAATGTCGTTGGGCCGATAGGGGAGCCAGATTTGGGGGTAGCAATGCTACCAGATCCAATATGAGCGCTGCTATGGGTTCGTTGCCGTGACGTCAGCAAAACCACACCGTCAACGAAAAAACAACTGGTTTGAACCTATCTTGCTTCCTCTACCGTGGTTAGGACTGAAAGCTATCGTGAGCCCTTGGTGAATTGGTGCAGAATTTTAGCAGCTAAGCATTATTGAGAAGTTTGATGATCAATGCAATTCACGGAAAACCTATGAATACGTTTGTTTTTTTGAGAGAAATGATATTCTGCGCAGAAAATAAAAGTCTGACATAACGAGTGTGAAACTCGGTAGTTCTGCTGTTATCACGCTTTGCCACTGTATTTTACACGCCACTCTTCCTAATACTTCTAAAGGAAATCGACACTTCGAGAAAACGGATTTTTCATCAGCAAATCACCTCTCTGTGGCAAAAAAACGAATTGTTACAGTTTAAAAATGCATCAAAGGCATTAAATTTTATGTAGTAATTTGAGTTCAGAATTAGGAACATTTACAGCTCAGATGAGGTCGAGCAAGCAGCATCAGCTTTGTTTCGGATTTCAAATTATGTACCGCAAGACGCTACCAAGTAAAAATTATTAACTCTTTCTCATAGTTGTCGTATGACTTTACCTTCTCTTTCCCATCTTTTCTCTCGTTCTTATTATCTTTTCTGGCTCGAAGAGCATAGAAAAGCTGCTATGGTACTCGAGTTTAAACACTCGGCTGTCTCGGATCTTCACTGATGATTTTTCTAAAAAGAACTCAACTTCCTGCGCGTTAGCCACATCGATATGCGATTGGGCACGTGCATTGAATTTTTGGAAACAGAGGATTCCGAGAAAATTTCATAACCAGTTATTAGGTATTTGACGAAGGAATAGTAAAAAACTTACATTTCGTCATTTATTTTGGGGATGTAATCCCGAGCACTTCCTTCTAACATGGGACAACATATCTACATGAAGGCAGGAGGCAGCTGCCGAAACAACAGTCACGAACACCAGTTTAGGACATCTTACGCAAATAGAAAGTTACTCAGCAGACCACGGAGATAGCAACGAGTGTGTGTGTGCATCACCGAACCACATCGAAGGGCTGAAGGCAGATTCTTTAGCTTAATGAACCAAAATAACGAACACAAACTGAAAACAAGTCAAGTAAATGATGCATTTACTCAAAAATGCCTGAAAGACCCCTTAATTTTTATTAGATGGATATTTAAGAATGAAGGGGTGTGAGAACACATCATAACTTTGTTCAAAAATAAAACTTATAATCATTTCAAAAAAGAACAAGTAAAAAGGAGAAATTAAAAAAACACACATGAATGAGGTAGCAAAACTCAGATGTAAAGAAAGTTCCAACAGCTCTCAATCAAGGAAGAAAACAGCAAATGGAAGACAGCGATTTGCTTTCCGTTCAACATCGGAGTCTTCATGAACTGTACTATCACTATTTGACTCGCAGTCTCCACGTAAAACTTATCAATGTATTTCATCAAAGTCGTAATCTTTCGAGGAAAACACCTCGTCCACAAAATTAAATCTAACAATCGATAAGTTTATAAAAAGTAAGCTTTCTGATACGGGATGAGATAATAAGATGAGAGAAGTTTCGCTCAATTCTGGTCACGGAAACGAACTGACAGGTGAGCAGCATTCAACCTTCCATTCAAAGAATGATTAAATTTATCAAATGATTCCGCACCAGTGCATGAACTCCTTGTCGCTCAAAGGAATTTTCATTACAACGGTAAAAGAATAAACTAAAATATCAAAAATGTCAAGTTATGAAGAGTTTCTAATAAGCACTAACAAATAGGTCATTGATAGTTAAATTGAAGATGCGAGTACGTGAAAAATGGTTCCTCAGGGTCCAGTATTGGGCTCGGTGCTGCACAACATCCCTTTAGCTTACGCCATCGCAGCAGCGTGTAATTGTAGACGCTACTTCTCATAATTTACGTGAATTTCGATATTCATCCTTAGTAATACGTTTCAACCAATAGTTAGAAGAATAAAAAACAGTGAATAATCAATAATTGGAACACAATACCCAATTCTATAAATTCCGAGGTTGACCATTGGAACAACGATAGAGTGGCAGCAAATTTGACTCAACTTAAAAATGAGAGCAGAAAATTACAAAACTTCAAATGTTTCGGTAGATTTTGATATGAGAATATTCTACAATATCTGCTACTGCAATGGCGGTGAATATCTCTCCTGCCTTTATAATGTACAAAACTGCTAACTCGTCACAAAAATTGTTTACTCATCAAAATACATCGTCTTACTTCAATACACTTAAAATTAGAATAGAGTAATGATATAATAATTATTATAACCATAATAATAAAAATAATATTGTTAACAATGATAAATAGCGATAAACCAAAACTAGAAAACACTCTCTCAACAAAGGGAGCTAAAACGTCAACAATTTGCCACTCAGAAAAAAGAGGCGATTTTGAACATAATAAATTATTGTGAGGGACATGCTAAACAAGCGCTGCGACACCACAACACGTGAAAAATGTCCAGCCTTCGAGGCAAAAGAGGTAAGAATTAAGAACTCAGGTTGCAGTCCCGAGACACGGACGTAACTTATTCAATATTTGCGGAAGAGTTGGTCTCACAGGGCATCAAAAATAAGTCACCGTATTATAAGCACACCCGCATACGAAGAGAGCGATAGCATCAACACTTGAAAGCTGAAGGCCAAATTATGGATTTCAAGCAGCACGGACTACGAAGTAATGAAGACAATGAGCTTGGCATAAACTACTAACACTGGAGTAAGTATTTATTGATGTCAACACTCGTCAAATGTCGAGCTCCCACAATCACAGGGTATTTCGGCATTTGAAGAGATGTTCTAATTCATTGTGCCGCCAAAATAATTTACAGGAATACTTAAATTAAAATGAGAACTACATGCATTTAAATGCCCGTAATTTTATTTAGCATTTCACAGACGACACAGAAATTTATTTTGACATAGAAGGAAGTAGAATTGAATTTGAGAACATCCCAACGACCGTATTTATTTATTTGAAAATCTAACACATGAAACAGTGACCTGACCGTTCCCATCACTGCGATTATGATAAAAAAATAAAAAGCGTCAATAAGAACAGGAAATTCACTAAAGCGAAATATGTGAAGGAAAATTCCAAAAATGTGCAACATTTCGCAGGTGTTCAGGGCCCAGTAACAGGTGCCATGATCAAGTCATTGCTATAAAATCGAAACGACTGAAGAATAAAGAATTCAACACTTCACACACTCCATCCTAAAAACGTAAAAAGCTTGAATACGTATCATATACTTGAAAATATCATGAAGGGCAAATATACTCATGGTCGCATCATGAATCGAAGGAATGGCTCGTAGGGTAGAGAGGGTGTGAGGAATGTTCATTATTTCAAGCAAGCAGCATAATAATGGAACAAGTTTCAGCAATGAGCGAAGCGCGGTAATATGGGATATGCAACAGTGCTACTTTTCATAGCAATACGCAAGTAATTTGAAAGCGCACAAAAATTACTTCTAAAGAAAATGAATGAACTATCATAGGTCTACCACAAAATGTGAATATAAAAATAAGACGGAAAATAAATATAATCTGTAAAGTTAGATGTATTCACATATTCTACTACGAACAAGTTTACCGATTAATAAAATTTGAATAATTTTCTGAGAATAACTCGTCTTAGAACCAATTATTATTTATGTAGACATCACTAAAGCGAGTCTTGGAAGAAATCACGACGCCACTCCGGAAGGAGGGACGAAATGAACGCACGAGCGCCCGCCCACAATTTTTCGAGCTCCAAAAACGGTCCTGAAATACCGGCATCTCTCCTACACAAAACCCCGAGACTCTTCATTCTCTGTTCACTGAAGTTACTATCTCTAAGAGGAAAATTGAACTAGACTTTTTCAAATTTCATCGCTTTTGCGAAGGCTAGCTTTGATTTTGTCATTTTCATCATCCATGATGTTCCTATGAGACGTGCCTATACTTCACTCAGTACTGTACAATTTCCGGCATACTGATGGTCTTTCACACACCCGTTCGTGAGGGGTGCGGTACTTGGATTTGAAAAGGTCACACCGAGCGAGAAGAAGTGAAACTAGAACAGAACAGCTACAACAGAATTGGATTGGGCCAATTGATCCTCGAATAGGGCAAACTCAATGAAAAGACGAGGAAAACGATAAACAGTGCCTACCTAGTTTACAATCGAAACCGGCATCATGATTTGCCAATATATGCGGCAGAATCTGCCCGAAAGTAATTAGAGGAACCTGCGATGAACGGTAGGCGGCTGGGGCGCGCCAACTTGGCCCAAGATTTCACTTTTCCCAAGATAAATTAAGCAATCCTGCATTCCCCGGAGATCCCTGGAAATTTAACACTTTTGCATAGGTATGATACCAAATTTCAGGTCCTGATTCGAACGATAGAAAAGACGCCCTGGGCGACCTTGCCCTTGTAGACCGACGTGAGCGGCCAAAGTTTGCCCTGTCGCATACCTGCATACTTCGCAAGCCGTAGCTCAACACTCGGTGAAGGACTGTAACTTACGGTGTAATGGTAAACTGTGAGTGTAGGGCTAAGTTAAGTATTGTATTCAATTACGAATGCTTGACAAGCAATTCTCGCCGAATGAATATTGAATTCCAAGCATGAAATTTAGCGTAGAAGTAGCTTAGAGCTTTAAACACTAATATTTAGGGCGTTATACATAAAATTTTTATAGCAAAGAGAATTTCGATTAAGGATAGAGGTTACGTAACACAGCGAAATAAAGAGGCTTTAGCTGTCAATAGAACACTACCACAATTTTCTCCCAATTGTAACCAACATTTTATTTGCACATCTAATTTTTGTCGGTTATGAGCAATAAAATTTAGCATAAGTATAGTGAGGTCGATTCACACGTAATACCAGATTCATCAAAATCAATGAATTATTCGTAATGCCAGTATTAATTGTTCAAGAGGCTTTTCAGCAGTTTACATCTGGAATCCTTTTTCGTCGTACAACTTGAAACAAAAAGTCTCATTCATAAGTACCCGAAAAGTCGTGGTCATCAAGCTTAATTTGCTAATACTACTTAAAAAAATTAGATTCACCGATCGAATCTCACAAGTTTTATTAAATTTTGATTAAAAACCAAGGCAAGATAGCAACAGAGGTTTGCACTTACAGTCTCATTTACCACTGAAAAATGTCCAGGATCCGCGGTAAGAGGAGCTGGTAGTGCAAGGCCAGGGTTGCTAAATTAGCTTTTTTCCCCCCAAGGTGAGATCTCTAGTTCAGCCATTTTAAAAACGAAATTTGAACAGGAAAAGAACAACCTCGCATCCTGTGCAAGACAGGCACTTGGATGATGCATTGGCAAAAATAAAACAGGACCACCGATCGCGGGATCACTAACAGAAAAAACCCTAGAGATTCTTGTTTCAAAGTTTGTGTCGCCGTCAGCGTAGATCCTTTATCATTTGCACGACTGGTATGGGGCGATTTGATTTTGTGGCGACGCCTGTGGTTAAATGTTAAAAAAATGCCAACATCAGGTTTCTCCTGATCAAAATCAATGAAATGACAGTTATGATGTATATATTTTCTTTTGGTATATATTTTTTTGTATATATTTTCAACTGTATTCCAATCCGCACTTTGCACTTCCGACAATGCCCATCATATAGAATAAAATTCAAATGTTCACATTTTCGACTTACGGATGCAAGTCTTGTTTCAAAGTCATTCAAAAAGAACAACAAATAAGCCGTTAAAGAGTAAATAAATGCTATACTTTATTCTCCGTCCAAACAAAATTTGTATTCTCTGAACAAGGAGTTGCACAATCACGAACAAAATTAGTTGCAAAAACTTCCATTACAAATAAACCCCATCAAAGAAACAATGGTGCGAAGCTTACACATTCCCTAAACCAATCTTATTTCTTTGCAGTGTCGTTAATGCTCAACAAATGCGAATGTCAAATAATTCAGAATTTGGAATTTTCCTGCCATAAAACTAATGGCCTCGTTTATATTATGTCTAGGAGGGGGACATATTGACTAAAAAGCTACACAAGGTATTCGGAAAAACTTTCAGAAGCAGAGCCCTTTACAATATAGATGGCAGTAATACTTTTACAACCAGCCCGGCGCAGGGATACAACAGACGGAAGATTCTATGTCTCGTTCAACTTGACGCTTTTCAATGGCAAAGTTTTTCAACAGGCAGAACTGCTCGATCAATTCTGCTTCTTAATGTTTGTCCAATTATTATTCAATTCTTCGAGCCTTTGAATAATTCATAACCAATACTCTCGAATTGACGACCAGAATGAGCTTGTTGTATACGATGGCGTATTAGTCTGCTTTTCACAGATCGAAAGTCCTTTCGCTAATCAATTACAGTTGCATCAAAAAAGAGAGCACAACAGAGGCCCATAACGTTTTCTGCTTTTGCAATGTGCTTCAGTTTTCTAAGATCCAATAACAAGTGAGTGCATTTATTCCTTAGAATTTTTCTACGATCCAATAACAAGTGAGGCATTAAAATTCGTTCGCATTTTTCTACAATCCAATAACAAGTGAGTGCATTTATTTACTGGCCAAATATTTTAGGGTGCAAAATTCTAATGTCCACAGGTAGACAGCGTTGTAGTAAGCCTGAGGGGAATTTTGGCATCGGAGTCGAGTTTACCGCAGGTCGCTGGTGTCATCCTCCTCCTCGTCGATCATGTTCTGAATCTCTTCTTCCCACTGGTCGTCTCCCTTCCCGCCAGCCTTGGCACCTGCCCCCTCCACCACCTCAAACCCTCCCAGCTCCTCCCGCAGCTCAGCTTCCCAGTCTTCCTCGCCCTTCTCTGCAAGAGAGAAATACGATGAGAATATTCAACAGAGAAATACGATGAGTATATTCAACAGAGAAATACGATGAGAACATTTAAAAGTGAAACACGATTCGAACGTTATGAAAAAAATTATCTGGGATAGAACTGTTGTCAGTAAAGTTTGATTTTTAATCAAGTAAAGCAATAAGGACAAGAGTTAAAGTACAAAATGCAATTTTCCATCATTTGGAAACGACACGTTAGTAACAGTATGATTGCAACTATACCGTGTGCAGTGTAAAAAGATGAGCGTGTGTCTGGTGCAAATACAGAAAACTTTCTAAAAATCCAACCGCAGATCATTTTAAGAATTTGAAAAAAATTCAAGATATTAAAAAAAAAGACCGGAGCAAAAACGACAAAAAATTATAACAAAAAATAAGAGAGACGGGTAGAGAATCATCAAAAACTATAATCAATAAACGTATACACAAATTCCATTTTAGAATATATAATTCGTTGAATCGAAATTGTAAAACCAATGCAATTGAAAAGAAATCAAGGAAAAGTGTTGCGGACACTTCAAGCAACTAAAAACGACATGCTATCGAAAAAAATTGAATGATGGAACCGATAAAGAAAATAATCATTTTCCCTAACAACGTGGGCACCACATTGCAGCCAACACGCACAGTTTAGAGCAGCAGAATAATCCACTTTCCGCACATAAGTAATGACACGAAACATTCAAGCGATATCTAACCATGGCTTTCATTTTCGAGTGGTTTTCCCGATCAAATTTCGAGTGGTACGCCTGATCAAATTCATATACCATCGTTATTTGAGGAAATTTTCTAAAAGCGATTTGGCTTGCAATGTTTCTGACTCAGAAGACATGAACGTGGAGGGCAGTAAGAGGGTGCAGAGAATATTATTCCATGCGGTCCAGTTCAAACGTAGCCAAACTCATAATCACATCCATAAATGAACGCACTCAAACTAAAGAAACGCAGTGAAAGTATCAAATTCTGAACTGAACATTGACAGATAACAAATTCCTTCTTAACATTCAAAGCAACTGAATCACGTGCTAGATAAGCGAGAGATGAACGGTCATTTCGTTTTGAAGCGAGATGTGCACAGGGGAGAAACATCACTAGCGCCGCTGCATTATCGACCAGCTCACTCAATGAGAGCAGCAAAACCAGGACAGCACAACACAAAGTGTGAGTGGAAGAGGCGTGCGTCAGTTCCAAGCTTCATTAGAAGACTCACAGCAGGTGAAATTGAGTTCTCAAGTTGCTACGCTCAAGTCAGTTGATAATAGAACTACTCTCGTCCAAACACTGACCAATACCGTGAATGATGTTATCAGGATACATTTATCGCAACTTATGCTGTTAGAAAGGTTACCTTACGGCCCTTTCGGGTGAATCCCTAGTATTAGATTAGAAACGCCAATTTCAGCCTCCTAAACAGCACGAAAGATGTTCCAAAGAGAGGAAGGAGGAAATCACCAATTAGTTTGGCGTTAAAAAACGTGAGAATCACAAGATGTGATTCCTTACATGATGTTATGCGCATAGAAACAGCCAGTTAAGCAATCGGTATATGAAACACGATAAAATCTGAAGAAGCAAGTACTAAGTGCTGAAAAACAGGACAGCAGTGATTCGAAAAATATGGTCCGTAATGAATCAAAATCCTATCTTATTTCAACAAAAGGAAAGTCTACCTTTGAGCTCAGAATCGAGACCTCACATCTTTTCCCTGCAAGCGCTCATTCCCACAAAAGCACTTGAATCAACAATAAAATCGTAGCGGAGTTTACCGCGCATCTACGTGCAGAACGTAGGCAATGAGTAGCAAAAGCTGAAACTTCCATCGATCAGATTGTGAAATGCATGAAAAAACAAGTGAAATTAATAAAAGAACGAAAAAACTATGTCGAACTCAAGAATAGAAAAGAAATGATCAACTTGACATTCAAACAAAGAGTAAAAACGAATAAAGCGCACCTTCATAAATTATTATTATTATAATTATAGTAGTTCAAGCTTTCCTATCCACAACAAAGGCGATCTAGTGGATATATCCATTTTAAAGCCAACAAAATTGAAATACAGAAGCAAGAAACAGACACAAGCGCATATACATAGAAGCAAATCAAATAAGAAATTCGAGTGCAGACGGAATAGAGAGAAAATACGAGAATTAGTAAGATCAGAAAACTACCAGGAAAGAATTACGATAACTATATCAAAAAGCTCTAATACGAAAGCAACGAAGTGCAATACACTAACCAGAAAAGCGACCGATTTCCGATTGAAATTTCATGCAAAAATTCAATAAATGGTAACTAGTGGGCTAATGAGAAGCAGGTATAGAGAGAGAAGGTATGTGTCCAAAGCATTTAAAAAAAGCTGTAAGTCAACGCTGTGTTAGAGGTTATTTCAAGCGCACAGGAACTCAAGCTACGGTAGCAACTGCACGCAAAACAGAAGCTAAAACAAATTCACGAAACTGAACAGAAGCTAAAACAAATTCACGAAACTGAACAGAAGCTAAAACAAATTCACGAAACTGAACAGAAACGAACATATAAAGCGAGACGCTTCGCTGCAGTCAATATTAGGGGAAATTTGCCGAGGAGAAGTCTACCCACATGATAGATACGCGCTATAACCAAAAACTCAGTGACGTAGTTTCATTAGACATGAGAGAATACTGAGTGGTTGTACGACCCGGCTAGCTTGAAATCTACGAGGAAGGGCAGCATAAAATTACGCAGTGATTCTCAGCCTTTTCTAATTATTAAGCATTGCTTTGCTACGATGAAAAAGAAAAGTAACAAAAGCCTGAATTGTAGTTCAACAGCTTACGCGGTTAAATGATTAAAGCGAGCGACTACATTACTAAAATTAAATCGCTGCTTCAGTGACTCGCTTTTCGTAGTTCAGCAGTAGATTTTTTGAGAAAAATCATTCATCTGATCTGCATTCAGGTAAATAATTTTAGAGAAAAGCTACCTAAATCACAACCGGAAAATAGATCACAAGTAATATCGGATAAAGTTGAGCGTTTCGAACGCAAAAATTACTGGTGTTGCATAGGTGAAGTTACTTTTCACCAACTCTGAAGGGGTCGGGCGACACACAAAATTTAGTTCTAACTCTAGTCTTTTAATTCGTTTTGGCCCATGTTGTAACTATTATTTTCAAGTACGAGCTGGCATAACTGATCTTTTCTATCTAGCAGACGTCATAAATATTACACCAGCACTTCAAAATGAAACCTGCGTTTTGATGCAGCAAACAGTTCACAACGTCCCCAAAAATTCGTTAATAAGGAAACTTGGTCTCTCAAAAGTTACCCGAAAGCAATTTTAGGTCACAGTACTTGAAAAGGAACCAACATACTCAATTATTAAAGGTAGAGCGAGTTGCAACTCGTTTGATTGATCACAAGCATATTTAACAGTTCGAGGAGTGACGTAAGATAGATGCGACAGACAGGAGAGAGAGAGAGAGAGAGAGATATAGAAGATACAATCAGCGAACAAGAACAACATCAAGGAAGAAGAGGTGTGTTGGTGGTGAAGCGGTAGTGCCAGTACTGACCCTGCAGCGAGAGAAGTGGTCCAGCTAGGTAGGTACCTTTGTGGACCAGGAGCTATGTGGGTACCTTTAACCTAGGGGCATACAGAGAACGCTCAGGTTAGTGCACTCTCGCAGCGGCCCTCGCGACCGCTGTAGCTCCAAGCAAGCTATCAGTTACACAGAAATGGAATGAAATAAGTCACGTTCATAAACGAAGTAACAATCAATATGTTAAGTGAGAACTAGAGGTGATAAGTCACTTTCAGTTGAGCCATGAAAGCCAGACGAGTTAGGGAAATGCTATGAATCACAAATGCAAGAAAATTAGAATTCAGCGATCTCAGTTGGGAGAAAAAGCACGCGCTCAGCCACAATGTTATAGCAAGTCACTCGTACGACAGGCACACGCACAAAACAAAGGAATATGCGAGTGTGAGAAGCTTGTTGTGTCACGTGCCCTACCACAACGGGTCCTGACCACCAGGGGGATATAAAATTTAACTCGAAAATTCTGTTAGATAATTTAGCGAGCTTTTAATTGCGCGTACTCAAGAAAATTTCGGCCAAGTAGAAAATGCCAAAATCGAAAAAGCGATGTTCAAGTTTGAGGGGAAGTATTGAAAAATTGCAAAGAAAAGTGAAAAATAGAAAGAAAGATTAAAATCACAAAGAAAATGATCAAAAACGAAAAAAGATAACTTACAAGGTGAGGTATTTTTTGATAGACTCAGTTCATACTTTTGTTCTTGACATTATCAAAGACGTTTGAATTTGGATGCTCGAGCATAAAACTTGAACAGAACTTTAGAAAACTTCAGTTCTGTTTGAGCAGAGCTGAACAATTTCAGAAAAACTAAAATGGAAAAATTGGCTTAATAACGTGTGTAAAAAATGTTAAAAGGTCATTCTCAGGGTGAGTGGAGGAGAAACAAGTCAGAAGTATTAGCTGACAAAGGATGACGAACAAATTAGGCAAGCAGTCCTTGTAAAAAAAACACCAGCGAACACAATAGAGCTCAAATTAATAGATTAGGTTACAAGATAAACTAATCAAACAAAAACTAATAAGGACCAGAGGCCGAAGGGTCTAACACAAAAAATAGGGATCAGACACTAGGACGAAAACAGAGAAAAATGAGAAACATCCGCTGAATACTAAATTAGAACATCTGCTAAACTGCTTCAGCAGTTCAAATATCAACTAGACTGGCATGGAGTGGAGTGAATATTTACAACAGCGTAAACATTTGTCTGATGCAAAATCCGAGTATTCGGGTTCTAGTGATGTAACTCCTAATGATTAGGCTTTCCTAATCCCCACCTAGAAAATTTCCTACAGTAAAATATATTTTGCTGTTTCTAGACAAAATTAAACATAATTATTTCCAAGTCAGAGAGCAAGTGTGCAAGTAATATTGAATAATGAAAAATAGAAAATAATTCCGCATGAGTCAGCATGCGATGCATGCTACAGGAAGCGTGCCAGGCGAAATCTATAATTTTTATTGAAGCTTAAATTTTGATTGAAAATCTGACGGAGTACCGAACCTACACGAAGAAACAATTGTATTGAGCTCAGATGGCCGTAAGTGAGATAGTGTGAACAGAATCCCCAAAACACAAGGGGGGAAGCAGTCAAGGGATAGCGACTCTCGTGATACATGGACGGACGAAATGCCAGAACTTGTGTGTAACACAGCATGAAGATACAGGGGGTGGACAAAATAATGGAAACATCTAAGTTTTTTGCATCAGAAGCTTTGAACATGTTTTAAACAATCAAAATATGACATATTTTAATCTTTTGGGTTTATTATTTTTGTTATTTGATATGGTTATTTAAAATGACTGTGCTCGTATGGCAAGCGCAAGTGTAACAGAAAGTACCCGAAAACTTGGCGTTTCAAAGGGTACTGTCTCATAAGCAATGATTGCCTTTGAAAAAGAACGAAAAACGTCCTCGGTAAAGCACAAGACTGGCCGAAAGGTGAAGTTGTCTGAAAGAGACCGTCGGACTCTAAATCGAATTGTTAAAGAAGATCTCAAGAGCACGGCTCCTAAAATCATTGCAGAGGTCAATGAACACCTACAGAAGAAAGTTTCCACAATGTACAAATCTAGATTCCACGGAAGAGCTGCAATTAGAAAACCTCTGCTCTCAAAGAAAAGGTTTGTCAAGGTGTTTCTATTAGTTTGTTCAACCCCTGTACGTGCTTACGGCAGCGAAGAAGTGTGACCTACAAAAATAACAAAGATGTGGTAGCGAGAGCGTGAAGGATACGCATGATACGATCGTCACTTCGTGAAATCCTGGTAAACCAAATATGTCACAAGAATCGCTCAAAAAAAGAGCGTAGTGTTAGGAACGGAGGGACCAGCTGAGCTCCACGCGATTTACATCACCCACGACTTACAATAAACTAGCCTTAATTTAAGTCATTACAAATTTGTAGTCACTTATCATGCTGCTCTCGGTATCGACTACATAACTATGTTTAACATCGATAAAAATCCAATAACTAGTACAAGATAATTCTACAAACTGGTATAAAGGATGTTTTTCCCCTCTCACATCTCCCAGTCCTACACTGAACGACACAGAGGAGAAGCGAAGTAAAATCAGTGAGAAGCAAACACAGCGAATTTCGCTGGATTCTAAACATCGTCCAGAGTTGGTGGGGAAGATGTGACCAGGAAAATACAAGGAAAAGTTGGCTTGTGCACGCGCCTCGTCTAAAACACTCACAGCATCGCGGTGCAGAGTAAAGCTTGTCAATTCCGACGCAAGTCATAAGTGTCACATCACTACTGTAAACTAAAATTAAAAAATAATAAGAAAGCACAACTTCAAATTTAAGGGTCAAATGTGAGTATTCTACATCGCACACACACATAGGATGCGGTCTTTCACATATGACCGCCAATGAATACCGAATAAGCGTACGTACATAGAGTTGCGATAAAACCATCAACTGGGAACTTGTTTCGTAAGTCATTTGAGGGCATGAACCACTTTACGAGTCATCAAATTTGCTGCTAAATTTCGCTCTCACTAAATAACGTAAGCCGGGCTTTGTGATGGGTTTTACGACCTCACGGTAATCATTCAACAGATATGGCTGTCATTATCATCAGGGAATGTCACACAGCGGTCGAAGAAACAGATCAGGAGCATAAAGAACGCAGGGGAAACAAACCAAACAAAAGCAGCAGAAAGTATACCAAAAAGTTTACAGGAGGAAACAAAATTGTAATGTAGAGAGGAGTAAGCAAAAGAAAAAACACCGAAAACTTAATACAAAATCAACAAGGACAGAGGATATACACGAAGCTTTTCACATTTAGTTTGCCTGCATTGAGGAAAGATGGGCACAATCAGACCATTAGGTTCACGACAAACGAATGGTACGATACTATAAGAGTCGACAGAACAAGGACCTGAGAATTACTTTTCAATGAAAATTGCTAAACAAAATTTGCTAATTTTAATATGATCGATCCGTCACTACTCAATGACTATTGAAAAATAGGCAGCTCAAATACAGGCTAGAAGAAGAAGAAGCGAGTACAAAGTGAACATATAAGACACAATGGAGTGAACAACTGACACGAGGACAGAGATACTGCCAAGATTACCGAACCTTCTGCAGCAGCGAGATCGCCATAAGAGTTGAACGTTCAACATATATCGTATTTTGTTTGATTTCAAGATTTAATATTATTCAGTGTAATGGAAAAGATTTCATGTCAGGGTGATAGGTTGGGTTACGCTAAATATATTTTTAGTTCATGAATTTTGGCAAGATCCCAAAGAGAATCAAGAACAGGAAACAACACAGGGAGAGCATACAGAGACTCGACATTTGCTGAGGTGGGGAACACTGTTTCTAACGCAACGCAAACGCTAGCCTTTCCGCAGTACTGTACTTTGAAAGTAAAAAAGGACCTGAGATAGCAGGGAATCCTTACCAGCCCACGAAAAGAAAGCGTTGAAAAAATTAACTATGAATCTTGAGCGCAACTGAAACCAAAGAGCGCTTGTCGCAGATAAAACGGGTTGATAGTAAATCTCTCTCTACCACTTTGAGAATGAAATGTGGTGGGTTATTCCTCAGAAAATTACATGTGGTAAGCATTAACTTTTATTTTGTAGCACTTACTGCCCAAAAACAAAATAAGCATACACCCAGGACAAAGTACATAAATGTATAGCATATGCCTGAATGAGAGGTAGTTTGCCCTCAAAATAGGTCACGGTTTATGCCGTTGTATGTTAAAAAAAAAAAGTTGCAATATTTTGGGCTACACGTCTAGAATACAAAAGGACGATTTACATAAAAGCTAAAGCACTATCACAAAAAAAGCTCCATCATTACGATTTGTCCAATGAGTTTCGTATTTTTTTCAGGGAAATGCTTGAAGAATTAATTGATATTATTCTGGCTTCGATTTTTAATTCTGAACGCATAAAGTTGAGAATGAAACGATTCGCAGCGCCAAATAATATCGTTGCTAGTTTTAGCTTCACTTTAGTACTTTAAACAAATTTCAAAATAGGAACAAAGAGCCAAAGCGTAAGCTTAGCAAACTTTATATCTTTAGCTATTTATATTACATCAAAGAAAGCCCCTGGCACTTGCTTAAAAAATTCAAATTCAAGACGATGAAACGAAACATCACCCCAAACATAAAAAAACGAACTTTATTTGAGAAATGAGTACAAGCAACCTCCACCTGCAATGACGCTGAGAACTAGCGAATGAGTAATTTGAGTGAGCCAGTTGCTAGAAGTATGTACTACGGTCCAGCACGCGGCACAAGAAATGCTAGTGTGATGTGCGCATTACCTTCCGCTTGCGTGAGGCTGGACACATCGCGCTTTATGTCTTCAAGATCTTCGGAGGAAGGCTGGAAAGATTCCGACACGAACTCATGGCTCTCACTAGCGCCTGAGGCAACGGCCTCGGTCACAGCACTGACAGCGGCAGCAGGTTCAGGAGAGGGGGCTAGATGAGGAGAGTAGGCAGGTTTAGGAGAGGGGATACATGCAGGGTTAGAATTGGGGAAAAAAAAAATAGACGAGACCTTAACACGTTCACCGCCAAAGCCGTCAAATGGCGGCCTCTGCCATTTCTTGAAAGATAAGGTTGTAAATGGCAGAGCTTAAAAAACGATTTTATTGCTCGAATAAAATTGTCTCTTATCTAAGAAGTGTGAAAATGTAATAGCATGATGATATTTTACCTCGTATGCTTAAATCTCTTGTGAAAAAGATTCCGAAATATTTGAAATTCATTCACACCGATGCCCAAATGAGCAATTTACCTAGTGGTACTCTTACGTCCCAATCGGCAGTGAACGTGTTAAGAGGAATACATTCACGGTGGAGGGTTTCTGGGAATCAACTGACTATACAGCTTAAAAGCGAGACAAGGAGATTAGAATGAGAAGTGCGGGTCTAATGTAATAAAAAACAAGTGCGACATTCTGAAGATGTGAGGAGAAAAACTGAGTTCCACAAGCTAGAAAAAGATAAGAGTTGGAAGGGCACTTCATAGTCGGTATCAGTTCACTGAGTATGAAGGTCAGAGCTAAAGTTGATGTACTGTTTAGGTAGCTAGAAAAATATGCAACTAGAGGAATACGATTTAAGCGCACAGTAGCTGCATCTCACTTAAACCGCTTTACCATGTTCCAATGTGAAAAGCAGAACGAAACATAGCTCCATTCACATACTATTTTAATGCAAAATGATATAAATGCGTGATCATTCAAGTTCGATGTTTTGACTGGAAAAGCATTTATACGCAATTCAAAACATTCAAATACATTAACTCATTTCGTCTATGCTACCATATATCACTTTATTAAAGTCCAGGTAGGTTTGGTCAACGAATTGGAGATGATAAAATTTCTCTTGTAGCATAAAATAAACATGCAATTTATCTGAACCTAAATGTACCCTGAAATTACTTCAGTTTCCAACCCTTCCACTCCTCACTAGCTTTTTGCTACTTGCACCTTACCGAAGTGATAGTAGAAATATCGTGATTTTTACGATCACTAAATTCCTGTGTGTTTTAACAATACGTGGAGCCTTGTTTCGAACTAGGCAATGAGTTGTTCATGCACACACAGAGTATAAGTATACTAACACGTGAGATAAAATAATAATTTCCATGCTATTACTTACTTAAACCCAATCTTTAACAAATGTTTCTTCATTGCAAGGAAGGTGCGCTGACCAACTAACATGCGCAAAAGGAAGAGAAACAGGTAAGAAATACAGGAAAAATCAGTCCACTGTAACAAGATAGTCGAGAGCGGCGGCATAAAACGGTAGAATTAAGGGCCGCCGATCAGACTCCGGGGGTACCCATGCTCACGCTCTAGTAGCGAAAATGAATGCAACCGAACGTCAGCCACTGACTGGCTGCATGTAAAGGGTGTCCACAAAAAATAGATCTACTGTCCGGTGTAGGTATATATCACGGTAAGAGAAACAAAGTAGGGTCAAACCAGTCTTTTTTCGTCGACCGTGTGGCAATGCGGAAGTCATGGCAACAAACCAATAGCAGTGCCCATATTGCATCTGGCAACACTGCTGGCCCTAAATCTGGCATCACTAATGGCCTAATGACATGTCGCAATGGTGACGTCATAAAGTTCGTTTGAAATAAAGCCGTTCTATTGGCTAGCCGAACACGAGGAGGCGTATTTCTCTCATAGAAATGACTACCTTGTTTCCTCTACATCAGAATTAAATTGTTGTATGTTTCTGGGATCATATATACATATATCGGTCAGAGGATATATTTTTGGCGGACACCATGGATAACGAGGAGTCCTAGCACCCAATTACAGAGCAGTCAGACTCCGAAATCATACCAAGTGTGACTCCGAAATCATACCAAGAGTGACTCCGAAATCACACCAAGAGTGACTCCGAAATCATACCAAGAGTGACTCCGAAATCATACCAAGAGTGACTCCGAAATCACACCAAGAGTGAATTGAAGCAAGAGGTAAATGTGTAACTCAACTCAGCAAACCAAACTAAAAATATGGTAACTTGCCAAGAGGCAAGCATATAATCTAGAAGTGAAACAGTTGTCGAAAGGCATGGAAGGCGAAGATGTTCGCGAAATAAGTGTTATTTCAAAAGATAGAAAGGTGCCATTTGGTCTCAACTGAACAAACATATGTCCCCGTATGATGAGCACACTCGCATAAAAATATCAAGATCTACACTCAAACTGATTAGAAGAAGGTTACGTGAATACTTGGTATTACGTGAATATTTTCTCTCACAAAAATTTTGTTTACAAAAATTAATGATGGAAGAACACAAGTTAATTGGTTATCCTTGTAACTCGGAATAAATTCCATCGATGTCTACAACTTACAGGCGAAACTAAACAAATGGTCGACAAGACGCTAACATAACTTTATAAGGACTTAAGGGAACCATTTAGGAGCATCTCAGTCCAAGATGAGATTTTCCTGATTTTTTTTTTTATTTCTTTAAAAGAGTTTGAGATATGTCCCCGAATGTCTGTAGAAATATCAGGAACGTATCCCAGAGCTAGCGCCCCCCCCCCCCGAGAGGGGAGAGCATCCCCCCATACGGACCTTTTTTTTCATTTATGAACCTAACTGATAGGAAATGCAATTTAGAATCATTTACCTTCTATTCAAAAATGTGATTTTCTTTGAAAGAAAGTTGGAAATCATAGAAAACGATATTTTTGGGGGGTTTTCTATATGCTTATTCTCTGACAGTTTTTGAGCTACAGTAGTGATTTTGGTATCATTGGGTGCAGAATAACGTGGACATTCCAAAAAATTAAATGCTTTTCCTCAAATTTCAAATTTTATTTTTATATTTTTTTATATTTCATCATTCATATTCCTCAAGGTAAGCGTCCCCCTTCCGAACCTTTTTTTTATTATTGAATTTAGAGCAATGAAATTTTGTACACTGATAGGAAATGCAATTTAGAATCATTTATCATTCATGACAAAATGTGATTTTCTTGAAAAGAAAATGGGAAATCATAGAAAACATTTTTGGGGGTTTTCTAAATGCTTCTTCTCTGACAGTTTTTGAGCTACAGAAATGATTTTGGTCTCATTGGATGCAGAATAACGTGGACATTCCAAAAAATCAAATGCATTTCCTCAAATTTCCAATAAAAAAAAATGAAAAAAAAAAAAAATATTTGAAAAAACTCAAATTTATGACGTCATAACTTTAGAACAAAAATACATTTTGAAAACTATTAAATTTTCTGGAAAGCCCTTGTTTTTCCGCATCCAATGATATCAAAATCATTACTGTAGCTCAAAAACTGTAGGAGAAGAAGCATTGTTAATCTTAAAAATCTCTTACAAAACAAGAAAGTTTTCAAGACGTTTTCCAAAATAACTCCGAAGTTTACAAAGCTAGAGCAATGCGGTTTGTTGCATTTGAAAGTAAAATGTGTGCTCTAACAACGCAATTGCTCTCTTTTTTTTAAAATTGTATGTAAAACTTTCCGTAGACTTTTTTACCCTAAAATTGTAATTTTTATCCTACCTCTTTCAAATTTTTTTATATAAATTCGTAATGAAATAAATCGCAAAAAGCGAGCAATTGCGTTTTTAGAGCACACATTTTACTTTCAAATGCAACAAACCGCATTGCTCTAGCTTTGTAAACTTCGGAGTTATTATGGAAAATATCTATGTATGTTTTTTTTTAATTATAAGGAATAATTAATTTTCTATGCCCCAAATGAAAAAAACTTCTTCAATAAATGTTGTTACGAATGTGGAGATCTAGTAGTCTGCAAATTTTCATAGACGTACGCCCAATAGCAAAAAAGTTTCCAATTTTTCAAAATGGTTCCCTTAAGCAAATCATTGTTAAAATTTGAAGTTTTTCGAGATTCCTTACTCTGGTAAGCGTAGCTAAAGAAGCAAGCTTCACAGGAGCAATTGAATACACCATCACTGCTCCCTACGTACATGACAAAGTGGTCCCCTGGACTTCACCTCGTGAAAATGACAACCAATTCTCATTTGACGTTAGTTTAGGAACAAAACTTTTAGCAACCTATGTAAATAACCATGCAGGATCGTTACTCCAATACCCAAGGCTGTACTTTTTCCGGGCCTCTAAGGAAAAATCAACAAGAATAAATGCACATTCTTCTTTAACTAAATTACAGCTGTTGAGTATAACCTAAGCTACAGAAAAATCAAGGTACGTCAAAAAATTTTTACATCTCGCAACGCCTACGCAGCTGGTAAGGCTGCTCGCTAATGGTCCCCCGGGGGAGTCTCAAATTTGCCCTGCCTCCCACCGTTAAACGAAATACAGCAATTCTTCACTATTATTTTAAGCGAGGTCATACACCTTTTTAATTCCGAAAAACTGGTTTTGTAAGAGATCATGCAGGAAGACTAATAACAGGGAATAAAAATCTAGCCTGCCATTTCTTATGGAAAGTAAATTTATTTATCGTTTGCACGCAGACACCTTGAGTTCTTTACCGAGCACAGGAGTATTTTAGGTGTCCCAACTCACACAACTCCGTTTTCCTACTTTTTTGCCTTCATTCAAAGTAGTCTTTGGGACTTCTCTAAGAAGTTTGTTATGATTAGGCCCGCAGCTCTGTAAGTTATAAGACCGGGCATTATCCGACCTGTTTTTCGTTCCCCATCCTCAATAAAGGGCTTAACAGATATCCAAAACCTGTTTGGGAAAACTGTGAGACCTGCTATAAATAATTCCTATTGCACTTGCTCGAGTTTATTTCGGAGTTGTCATTACCAGATCAGTTGCCTCAACATCGAGGTTGAAAATTGTACCATAAAAATTAAGTTTACCGATCATGAATGAAGGTACAAAGCGTAGTTAATAATGTAAAACGCAAAGGGGCTCATGAAACAATTGATACTGGAGACCGATACGTCAAGTAACGGTACCACACGTTACCACTGCAAGCACAATTAGACACTTATGGGATATTTTCTATTTGCAAGTAAACAACATCTCTTTTTTCACTCTAGAAGGTGAGAATGTCAGCACGAGTTCAAAGCGAACTCCGTAGACAGTTTCGATGAAAAATATGAAGATGATGAGATGAAAAGAGCATAAAAATCTGTAATCTTTGAGTAAAAGAACATAAGAACCTTTAATTATTGAGAAGAAGAGCATAAGAACCTATAAACGTTAAGTAAAAGCACATAACCTTTAAACGTTAAGTAAAAGCACATAAGAACCTATAAACGTTAAGTAAAAGCGCATAAGAACCTATAAACGTTAAGTAAAAAAGAGCATAAAAACCTATAAACGTCAAGTAAAAGCGCATAAAAACCTATAAACGTTAAGTAGAAGCGCATAAGAACCTAAACAACGTTAAGTAAAAGAGCACGAGAACCTCTAAACAACGCGAGGTAAAAGAGCAGAACTCGAAATGCACAAGACCGGCCACCAAGAGTATCAGGCGAGGCGCATACCTTTGTTTTCACTGGGAGTTTTTTTGGTGGCGTCGCTGTCCTGCTCCAGGGACGAGAGCTCCGTGCTCTGACGGATGAGGCCCACTCGGTAGAAGTAGTTGCGCCAGAACACCTCCTCGCTCACCCTGCACACCGGCAACACTTCGTAGCATACACGTACACGGAGCTACATGAGATAACTTAGATCAGTCATCTAATGACTAAAAGAAATAATGAATAATAGAAATTGAGTATGCACGAGAACAAAGCATACCAGAGAACTTCTATAATTTTCATTGAAGGTTAAATTGTGCTAGAAAATCTGATGGAGTATCGAATAATCTACGCGAGCAAAGAATTACATTGAGCTCAGATGGCGAGAAGTGTGATAGTGTGCACAGAATCAACAACCTTGACCACAACTAAGGTGTTGCCAAGAGAGGAAGGAAAAAGGCTTTAGATTTAGATTAGAATAAGGCTCTTTAACTACAACAAAGGAGATTCCAAGAGATGAACAAGGGAGGGATTCCCCATTTAGTATCGAATAAAGAGAATGGGGAATTTATGCAGAAGGTTCGTCCGCACACCCTCCGCATAGAAAAAGCACGATTTAAAAAAGGTAACGAAACAAAATAGAAGTTGAAGAAGGAAGAAATAGGCGGTAAAAAAAGGACAGCAGAGAACCTGAAGAAGACGGTCGGTAACAAAATGAAATCGTATGTTATGTATCAAATTAGGTTGTATGTTATGATATACGAAAGGAAAGCCTACCTAACATCCACTTCGAGACCTCTCATCTTCTCTATGGGAGTGCTAATTAACATCGATACAATCGTTGCATTTCCATGAGGGGTCAGTACATAGCTATTTAGTCCGTTTTGAAGGAAAGAAAATAAGTCACACAACAAATACAGCAGGTATTATAGCTACAAATCTGACAAGTGTGCCAAAATTTACCTTATAGCTTTTTTACCTAATTTTAAGAAGAAACATACGAAAATAGATTCATTGAGAAGTTATGGGATTCAAACAATGGCAAGATATCAACGACAAGGAATAAACAACAGCGATTGATTCAACAGTATTAGACAAATAAAAGCATCAGTGCTGTTCAGGCGTATACAATACCCGCAGTGAGCGCTAATGGATGTAGATGCAACTCTGAACGACCCTGTGTTCTGCAAGAGAGGCGACCTACTTAAAGATCCACCTATTTTGAAAGCCAAGCCCTAAACCAGTTCCGTCAAGCTCTACACCAGTTTCGCCAGCCCTACACCAGTTTCGCCAGGCTCCACACCAGTTCCACCAAGCTCCACACCAGTTCCGCCAAGCTCCACACCAGTTCCGCCAAGCTCCACACCAGTTCCGCCAAGCTTTACACCAGTTCCGCCAAGCTCTAGACCAGTTCCGCCAAGCTCTAGACCAGTTCCGCCAAGCTCTAGACCAGTTCC